>JAOWAN010029646.1:0-19657 GCA_028566635.1 Lobelia cardinalis | reverse complement strand
CATGCATGTTCGTATATAACGGAGACCCTCGTAACGTGCATACCATAAGTAGGTTATGCCTTACGAAAAATAACACATGGGGGTCTTCCCTAAAACGCGAATAGTACGAGGGGTTTTCCCTACTTAACCCTTTTTAAAACATCACATTCATCTTTATTTTATCATACCTTTTCTCTCCTACTAAAACATCATTTTCTTTTTGTGTCATTAGGGGAAATATAAACTTTTCAAGATAAAACCATACGAAAACATTAAAATTCAAAAAAAAAAAACTGAAAAATGTAATAAAAAAAGAAGAAAAAAAACTCTTCCTAATCCATCCCTTATATTATTGGCGAAACGTTGAGTTATATGTGAAATCATGTCTCTATTCAACCACGAAAAAATTTACATTGCATCCACAAAACAGGAGTTCGAGTAGCTAGTTGTGGGTAACCACTATCTGTTCGGTCGGATAACTGCCTTTGGTCCCCCAAGCTGACTTACTCGCGGGTGGTACAAAACCACTCTACAACACAACTGAGGTTAAAAAATATTTGCTTGAAATCAGAGGGGATTGTGTTGAAAACAGTTATATCCTAAGGTTTTAGCAGAAAGAATAAAAATCACAAAGGTGGTTCAATGTAATTAACTCATCCTCCCTTCAATTCACCGCCATAAGTTCCTCGCAGCCGGGAAAAACCAAAAAACTCAAACTACCATACACCCGGCGCGAGTCCCTCCCACGTGTCTAATCTCCACCTCAATTGACGAACCTCCCCATACTGAAAAGATTCTCATTCCGATTCCCTGAAAATTTACCACAAGGGGAATTCGATTCCGTCCCCAAATGGAATAATCCATCAATCCAATCCCGATTACGGAAAACTCTGCAATAAGATTCCCCCCCCCCGTCTCCTCCTCTCGCTGTCTATCAACAACTGAGACACTTGTTGATGCTCTCTCTTTCTATGTTTTTCCTTGTTTGGGGTGGGATTAAATGCTTGTAAATGCACAAACAGCGCCAAGCTGCGATCGAACCGCATCGTCGCCATCGTCGCTGTCAGCAATCAAGTGGACTCCGACTACTCCGACGGCGACGACGAATACGCTGACGCGGCAGCTCCAGCTGCGTATTCGTATTCCAGCCGTATCTGATTCCGCCTCCACCTGTCATCAACTGAGAGTAACGCTTCCAAAATGCCTATTTAAGACCAAAATGCGAATTCCCAAGCGCTCTTCTCTTTCCTTGTGCTTTTCTTTCTTCTCCCCTTGTCAATTCCGTTCCTCAATTCAATTCGCTCGCCATTTTTCAAGACCTCCTACTCATTTCGCCTCCATTAGACGTGGATTTCGCTCCCAAGGTTTCCTTCTCTTTCTCCAATTTCACTTGCCTTTTCCTTTTTGATGCCTGGTTTGCTGAAGTAAATGTTTTACTTATTTCTCAATTTTTGATCTGCATGCATTTATATTTATATTTTTTTTTGTAAATTTTGATTTTAATACTGTTTACTGAGATGCTATTTTGTAAATTATGTGCATGCACGTTGTACATGTGCATCTTGAGTGATGTATTTTAATCATTGTTATGGATGGAATTTTGGTTTAGTTTACTTGAGAGGCTGTTTTGGGGATAAGAGAATTTGTTATTTATGTGAGTAATTGGATTGTTAGGTGTAGGTTGGAGCATATCTTGGGAGTTTAAACTTAAAGAGTTGAATCTAACGCGGTGGGCTTTGTGTTCTTTCCCGTTGTCGGTGAAGGTAAGTATTTAAGGTTTGGCTTTAGGGAAAAGTTCTAAAACTTTTTCTATCATGTTTTTTCCTTCTTTTCTTTCTCTTACTTAAGATTTAATAGTTTAAAACATGGATAAGATTTTGGGAAGGTTGGGCTCCTCTTTGTAAGCGGATGTCCTTTCATCTCTGAAGTTCACGACAGATTAGCTGTGTGTTTTTTTTTTGTTTGGTCTGCCTGAATTTTCATGGAGTTGGATTTAAGAAACTACTGATATTCCATGATTAAGATTTAATTTGAACTCCATTTGCATCGCCTCCCCAGTTGGACAGGATCAGACTACATAGACCATTTGATGTCTTCTTTAAGGGATTTTCTTCAAAAGAAAACAATTACTACAAAGGATTGGACAGTGTTAATTATGTTCCGAAGCAAATAAATAAAGAAAAGATTAAAATAAGAATAGGATACTGACAACAAGTATAGTAATGACAATTGACATGCATGCACATTTTTCTCTGGTGGGTTCTCTAATGCAGTTAGTTCACCTCTGTTCATTAGTACGGTGGTACAAATATTGTGGTTGGTGAGCTGGGGGCTGCTAATGCACTTAAAAGCAGTTAATAGTTTAGTGGTCCCTTTTGAGTTACTACGTTTTCGGAATATTAGGATGAAGGTGTTACAAAAGAAGTCATCTGAAGAAGATGATGCTGATTGATGCACTGTAACATAATGTTCTTGCCTTTTTTGGCGCCCTTCTGTTTTCTGAGGTACTGTAACTCGGTCTTCAAATATTTTGTGCTTTCTTACGTTGCGATTCTTCACTAAGAGACAGTCATTATCAAACTTAATGGTGAAAGGAATAAAGACTAGTTTCACCGTCCATCAATATCTAATAAACTTTATGGAAGTAAGCTAAATAAAGTTCATGTGAACGTATCAATGGAGTGTGTTATCTTAGAACAGTATAGTCTAGGTTTTAAAATCTGTTTTAGAGGTCTTTTACCTCCTTATCCCCCACCCCCCCCGCGCGTGCGCGCGTGGCCTGAAGGAGTTAGGCTGGATAACTCTCCCTTCTTGTATTACTTTTTTGGTTAGTAATAAAATCCTGCAGGGTGCTGTCCCTCTTTCTATTAAAAAAAAAAAAGAAAAAAAGAAAAAGTTCAGGTGAACATCTTGGATATATTATATGAAAGATTATGTTGGTATATTAATATTCGGTCGTGACATGATTGACTCTGGATCTGGAAGCCGCATCTGCATCCACAACTTGCAGTAATTACTACCAAGAGTTGCCATTAACTCGAGCTTACAATGTTTACCTCAACTTCAACTAGCAGTCAACACTGATACAGAACCTTAAATACTTTCCATCTTTGATTTCATCGGTTGGACATGTTTCTTTTTGGACTATGAAGTTACCAGAGTACATCGTGTTATTGCAGTTATTAATGGACAAAGCAGTGATGTTTTTCTTGTGATTTCACTCTTGTGGAAGTTACTGATCTTTGTTACTCTTTTGCTTTATCTTCAGGACTTAATCGATTACGAGCGAGCTTTACAATGGATGGCCCTTTTGTGGATAAGGATTCGTCACAGTTGAAGAGTATTAATTGCACTGATCATGTCCAGGACCCATGTATATGGTCATCACCAGAAGGAGGGAAAGGAATTGCCATAAGCAAACAGATATTTTGTAACAGAGCAGTTAATATGAAAGGTATAGTTGCCGTGGGATTTGACATGGATTATACGCTGGCACAGTACAAACCTGAAACTTTTGAAGCCCTTGCGTATGGAGGCACAGTCAGAAAGTTAGTGTATGATTTGGGATACCCAGATGAGGTTTGTTTACATTTCCCATATCCTGCACAGCTGTGATAAGACAGGTTGATGCACTTGTATATGCAGTACACGTCTGCATACAGTTATCAGATTGTACGAACATGGGAATTGATAATGTTTTCTTAGGACATTCAAAATTTCTTACATTTTCCTTCGTGTGTATGTTGTTCAAATATGACTAACTTCATTTACGGGGTGTCTTCCTCGATATGTTCCTGGGTACTTAACTTGTCCTGAGTTTTCTTTTTGCTGGAATCGGGAGAGAGCATGCAGTTGATTATTGTAATACAGAAAGCCTCGTTGATAACAAACAAAAAGTTGTAGGAGCAGTTTTAGAGTTTGAATCAACCATCAAGAGCTTATTCAACACGAATTGTCTCTGTGTAGTTGCTCGAGTGGTCATTTGACTGGAAGTACATGGTCAGGGGCTTAGTTCTTGACAAAAAGAGAGGAAATATATTGAAGGTTTGTGCTGTTTGAATAAATATTATTTTCACTTTACTTGTTACAGAATGATTTCATGTGAATTTGATTATCTTTTTTGTTATGCAGATGGATAGACACAAGTATGTGAAAGTAGCATATCACGGGTTTAGGGAAATGTTGAAGGACGAGAAGGTTGCTACCTACGGCAGCACTTTAGTACGAGATGCATTTGATGAGCCTGACTATGCACTCATTGACACCCTTTTCTCATTGGCTGAAGCCTACTTGTTTGCTCAACTTGTTGACTTCAAGGACAATAATCCTGGGAAAATTTCAGAACGTACAGAGTAAGAGAGTTCAGATTTAAGAACCTTTAAATATTACACAACTCATTAATATTAGTTCCTCTTATGTTAGCTGATGCGGTAGTTGATATAGGATATACTTTAGAATGTGATGGTCATAGTTATGGTTGGTTTTCTCTTTTGCTGTTTTCAATGAATTTTCTAAAGTATTAATATTTGACATTCTAATTACTGTTAAAGTTAAAATATCTGTGAGAGTGATGGAAAAAAAAGCTCATCTTAATTGCACATTGAGGAATTTTTGAATAAAAACATAAAAAATATGATGTTGAGTGCAGAAGCAAATTTAAGAAATCAAGAGGTAAGGCAAGCATTTTTTATGCTAAAATTTATTGTCTCTCTATATATAGCTACTAAACCTTAAAAGAGGGGTAAATTCCTTCATTTCTTTTTGCAGTCAAGCTACCATAATATCAAGTTATCTTTGGCTGCCATAATGTGAAATTATCTTTGTATACAACCGACATCGGCTGCTTCCTCATGAATAGTGTGGTTATTTGTTGCAATCGTTGAGTGTCTTACCAACTAAACGTAGAGGTATTTGCAAGTGACATTACAATGCTACATATGTACAAAACTTATGTTCCTTCCATGAACAGTGGGCCATAAGGTATGGATAGAGATATGGGATACGCGTCTGATATACACCATATTAAATTTGTGGGAAAAAAGAAGTCATAGGACCTTATGAAAATAAAAGTTAGATTATCTTTAAGATAATTGTAAATCCTTTAAGAGCATGAATCGTTGCCAAAACTATTATCAAATGCAAAAGTGATTGAGAAGATGACTTTTTCTGGATGACTTGAATTTTTTTCATGGGTGCACGAGTTCTTTTTGTTTCAGCTCCTAGATAATCTTTTTAGTTACTCCCTTTTAAGATCCTTTTGTGCTTCTACTCATTGAATAGAAAAGAAATATAGCAAAACAAAAACTTTTACCCACCTGAGTTCAATAGGTATTGGTCAGATATCCATCATGTATCCACCATGCTTCTGTGGTGTATCTGAATGAAAAAAAATTAATTTTTAACTCAATATGCAGTAGGCGCCTCCTGTATCTGATACCCATGAAACTAATTTTGGAGTATACGCGCTTCCATAGGCAAGCGGTTGTTAGTTGCGAGTTTGTTGGCTCACAGGTCTTTAATGAAGTTGTTTGGTCTGTGGTAGCCCACCCTAGTGAGCACCGAAAGTTAACGTGATCATATTGGCCAATTGCCTTTATATACAACTTCCGTGCTAAAAGTCCAATGATTATCAAAATATTGCAAATCAATGTTAGCCGTTGCTTCCACATGTCATAACACTTGCTATTGATTTAGAATCTCAACATGTCAATGATTAATACTTCTAGCTCTAGTAGTTTAAAACTCATAACCAAGTGATCTTGCTGGCTGGCTAGTGGCTATATTTTTCGGAGGATAGTATGAGAAAATGCTAAATGAAAATGGCATTTTATTACACTTTTTATTTTTCCGCTAATTCATAATATGTTGCTTCATTTGTCGAACAGAGCGTACTATTAGAATATCAGGGATATGAGCCATTGACACGATAGTAAAATTGAGTTGGTATGGAAGGTTGAGCAAGAACAGGGTGAATCTGGTTGCTCTACAAAATTGTCTATAAGATTCTTACTTCTTAGCATACACTACAGCATTTTTGAAATTTTGTGTATAGTAGATACTTAGAAAGTATGTTATGCAGATGCCTTTCAGCATTTACCTCACACTTTGCAGAAAGTACTTTTTTGGCAATAAATATAGTTTACTAGGTCAGTAATATGAAGTGAAGGAAAGGCAAAACCTGAGGCGAGTGTCATCATGGATACAATGGGTCTAAGGCATTTTCCAAACCAAGACACTGACACATAGTTGTGTTACTTAATATATGTAAAAATGTGCATATGTATTTACATATCTAGACATGCTTTGTTGTTGAACTTTGCAAACTAAAGTGGGTGATGACTTTGGTGATGTCCTAATGAAGAGAGTTTTTCAGGAAGCAGAATAAATCTTTGTTGAACGTCTTTCCATTACAGGTGAAGTGATGGTTGTTACGTCATAATTTATTTTATTATTCTTTTTCCAAGGAAAAAGTGCTTACGTTACTTAGCAGCGGAAGTTTGTAGCATGTTATATCGCTGACCTGGAGTCTGTTTAGACGTTAAAGTATCCACTTACCTCGGTGTGCTTTTTTTACGTATACCGAGGAATCTAGCTGAATTTCTCGGTTTAGACGTTAAAGTATCCACTTACATGAGAGCATATAGCTGAATTTCTCTATGAGATCATTGGCTGGTATGTCTGTGGGTGAACAATCAAACATAGAAGCAAAAAGCGGTAAAGTTGGATCCAAAGGGAGATTTAAAATTCTAAATGTTGCTAAAAGATATTAATTTGCAAAAAGATAATGCTAAAAGTAGTTTTCCAAGGTTAGATAGTTGCCTTTCTCCCAACAGCTCAAACTCTACTTCTCTAAATTAGACCCATGACTGTAGAATTCATTGCCAATCCACTCTGCTCAAACAATTAGTGGTATAGATATGGTTCTAGGTTCATGTTGGTTTTGTGTTGTCACCAGTTGATACTCTTTTAAATCATACTGAGGCAAGTCACAAGTGGTGGACATCAGACAGTTCTGTTTGTCTGCAAGGTGTGGACTTTTGGTTGATTATCTGATCGTTTAGGGGATTCTTAGAAGAAGCCAAAGAACCAAAAAACACTTTCATACAACTTACTCCTGCAATCTCTTTAAATGTAATTTCATTTAGCTAGGGTATTTTTGACAGCTGAGATCCTACTTGTTATCCTTGTCTAGTAAGAGGACCCATCACAATTGTAAATTGTAAGATATTCACGCTTGATTCTGAACTTACCCTGTTTTTGATCATGATAGGAAATAGGGTGCTCCTGATATGCTATCATTATCTTAACATGGACCTACAACCATTTCTATCTTTTTGTGTTTTAAGGTGAGTCCACATTCCTTTTGTGAATGTGATGTGCATTTTCAGATACAGTGGTAGAGGATCTAGGAAACATACTAGTACGGATATTTCTAAAAAAAATCGTTGGAGGTTGAACGAAGATCTTTAGTAAATATGTTTGTAGATTGTTATATGTAGATCTGCTCGTCAGTGCATCTCTGGACGTTCACCAATATAATGTGTGCACTGTTTCTGAAACACCAAGGGCTAATTTTAGGTTTCTGATTTGGAATTTAGGGTCAAGGAAGTCTCTTTGTTTTGTACAACCTATTATATCCATCTCGCATTTAGATATTTTTAATTGTGATTATATATTGAATGTACGAGTTTCACGGGATAGTAGAAAAAAAAAACGTGGTAGGAAGCTCTCTTTGCAAATCTTAGCATTGTGAATCAGACTGATAGGTCATTGTATTGCTGTTATAGTTACAGTCGGTTGAATACTTCTTTCCATTGCTCATTTAATTTACAACCCTACAAATATAGCCTGAAAGAATTGTGATATTGTACTTGGAAATAAAATTACTGCAATTAATAGTTTCTGTTATGTAAAAAACAGAAACTATTTGCTACTGTAGCTTTTTGACATGAGAGAACACCCCTATATTTTCATGATTGGTGATTAAGATATTGATATTGTAACTTTACATCAGAATACTGCTTTCCTGCCAGCAGGGAGCTTTATTTAGAGCTATTGCTGTTTATATTCTGATTCTTTTGGTGCAAGATAAGAAAATTGCTTCTGTACAGATAAGTGATTATTAGATTATTTTTTGTTTTTGTTATTTACTAACCATGATGTGATGCTACAAACATCCTCACAGCTATGCACGCATGTATAAAGATGTTCGGGCTGCAGTGGACTTGTGCCATCGTGATGGAACTCTAAAGCAAGTGGTTGCAACAGACCCAAAAAGGTACGAACGTAATTGAAGATCTATTACTAGATTTATCCCGTAGTGAAGGAGAGTAGCTTCTATCTGATATTACATGATACAGATTCCTATTTAACATTTTGTGGGCCTATTTTTGACAATGGAATAGTGGAATTTTTATTACATCTTCTTGTATTTTCTATTTGGCGCATGAACTTTCTTCGGGTTTTACATTGCTCTTCTCCTCTCCTCTACGGGTGAAATTTTATAGAATTTTGTTGCCCAGTGTTCTTGGTCATCCTTTTGCACATGCTTAGAGGTGCCTAATAGATCATCTCTCCATGTCTCAAACCTACAACCTTATTGTTCGCAACCCTGGCTTTTTATCTCTGCACTACAAACTTGACAGTGCCCCAAATTTAGTTATCAAAAAAGGGAGGGAAAAATAAGAAGAATTATGCCTGATTCCACAAAAATAGATTAACAGAATGACCTAATAGAGAAACTGGCAAGTAAACATCAAATGTGTAAACTGGGTTACCAACAAAGTAAAATAATGTAGGACTTGCTCTCTTTATGCCCGTGGAGCAGGCTGAGCAGCAACTGTACAGTAGTCCAAATACGGAAATTGTCTTTAGTGATTGGTGTTCAAGCAAACTTGAGTGAAATGCTCATGATGAGAATCCTTCGAACCAAGTACCTAGACAATGATTATGTCATGCTATACGACGCTGTATTTGCTTACTGGTGATGCATTTGTAGGAGGTAGCCTAGGAGCTCACGGTAAATAGGAGAGGGCATGTATGTCCTTTGCACTATCAATATGAGATTTGCAATGACGTCATGTACTCAATTGCTTGGATTTCCAAGTTGTGAGGTTTCTTGTCCTCAGGCCGTCAACAGGCTCAAGGAATTTATAGTATCCCAGGAGCTTAGCCTCTGATACGCGCTGACGAACCAACTATTGTCAAGGATCTTAAGTTGAGGCCTGCAGGATGTCGGGTCCTATGCAATATGCCAACTTGCTAACTTCTGAGCTTTCTTGAGTCTTTTCTTGTCCTCATGCCCTGAACAGAATTGAAGCATTAGCGGGCACATTTGTTTCTATGGGCGAACTTGCATGATGATATTCTGCCGCATGGCATAGTGCTAGTTCTTGTGAGAGACCAAATACTGCATCTTGATACCTTTGAGATATGCATGGCAGAACACTGTATTATGCTTTATGCACATATCAACTGTAAACCTTTCTCGTTGTCATTTCATTTGTAGGTTTCTACATACATTTATTAAAGTTTGGACAGTAAAGCCTTTACAATTCAAATAATTTTTGATCACTCATCGCTTTCTCGTTTATAATATTTTTTTGGTAAGCCAGGTATATTAATGAGGATAGCTCTATAATTCCGATGCTCAAAATGCTTAGAGCTTCTGGCCGTGCAACATTTTTGGTGACAAATAGGTAAGCTTTGGTACATTCTAAGTTGTTGCTTCATTTATGTAATAGGTAGCTGTGAAGAAATTGTCCAATACACATTAGTTCTAGCAGGTTGTTCTGTACAGTCTATTTGTTACTTATTCAACTACTTGACTATTCAATATTTGCTGAAGATTGTAAAGTACTTAAATAAGTGTTTTTTTTAATGTTACTATTTTCGTATCCTTTGCCCCTCCCTCGGATCCTTAAGATGTAGATTTCCTATAAAACTATTTTCTCTGTAATTTGATTATTATAATTGTTAAAGTGATTCTACAGTGGTAAGTAAATATTCCCTATGAATATTCTTGATACAAAAATCAGAATTAGATATCTGAAAATGAAGCAAAATAGCGCACGAAGATGATGAGTTGAAAAGGTATTCTACAGCATAGCTTAAAGTAAAATATTCATTGGACTTTGGGCTTTAAGAATTTGAAATATGAGCTGAAAGCAAGTTTATAAATCTAAACTGGGATCCAGGAAAAGCAGATGCATTTGATATTGTCATTTATGGTTGTTATATGCCGTTTTATTCATCCTTTATCATTTTCTAAGGGACTGTATACATTTTCCTCGTAAGTTGTCTACAGGGGAGTATGAGGGGGGGGGGGTGTAATTTTGTTTTTGACTCGTGTGTTATTTAATGGAACTACTCCTGGATATAGTTTTGCCTGCCTGCTCAACTATTAAGGGCATTTGGGGTATAATGGGTGGCCACTGTTTCTGAATGTTTTCTTGTAGTTTCAACCATCCACTTTTTTACACAGCATAAGTCTTGTTTGACTTTGATGGAAAGTTTATTTGTTTCAACTGAGAAAGAAATCATTTCCCATGATAACTGTTTCTGTATACTTACATGTTATTGAACTAGTGGGATACCTTCCTGTCTCAGTACTTTCATTGTTTTCAAAGTTAATGTCTTTAGAAATTCTTAATACTCCAAATGGAAAATCCGGATCATCTTTTGTCATGTCAAGTTGGATTATATGTGATCAGTAAGATTTCCTTAGTTCGTGTATGTACGTGTGTGTGCGTGCGTGCATGCATGCCTTGTATACATATTTTCTTGATTCTTTTCCAAAAATGCCTCTATTCCTTTATTTCTCCAGAAAGGAAATTTATCTAAGTTGATTAAACATGTACTGGAAAATGTTATTTTCTACCAGTCATTTTGGTATAATGCCCTTGTCATACTTTTCGTGTGAATGCATGTTTCATTTGATTTGTGACAATTTTGACTCCAAAAAGATAAAAGAGTTGGGGGTAATTTTTGCAATAAAGTATTAGGAAAATGGCTGTTGTATAGAAGAGGTGAGGATTAACTCTATGCATCTTTGTGTGTGTGTTGGAAGAGTTATGATAAGTTGGATTTTTTTTATCTGATGCAGCCTATGGGATTATACAAATGTCGTTATGAACTTTCTCTCGGGGCTTTACCCTTCTGATGGCAGTTCCTCCTTGAGTTTTGATTGGCTTCAATACTTTGATATTGTCATCACTGGGAGGTTTACTTCTTCCCTTTAAAACTGTAAAATCAGCATATCATTTCAACTTTTTACTGTTTTCTTTTTAAGCAAGTGTGAAGCATTTAGCAGGACGTTGATCAGTACCTTGTAAGCTTCTTCAAATTATTCGCTTAGTTTTTGCATCACATTCGCGCTAAGTAGTAACAGCAACAAATTGTTGTAAATCAATAGTAGATTCTTAGTTGAATCAGTATTGTTTTCTGCTCTCATTAGGATCACGGATCTTAGAATAGAATTTTCAGAAATATGGATAAGATTCACTTGATCACCGTTTTTCAGTATTGTACTAATGTAGTAGGTTAAAGCAATTAACAAAATGATAGCTATTTCTGAAACCACATTTAGTAGGATCTGTGTAACCGCTCCCCATCATTCTCTCTCCTCAATCATACATGAAAACTCCCAAGTCTTTTCACAGCTCTCCGATGTTAGCTAGACCTCGACCAGCTTCATGAATCATGAGACTGATGATAATGTACATACTCATTACAACCTGACATTTGTACTTTTAGTTCGTTTATTCTTCAAATTTCTCTCTCTCTCTCTCTCTCTCTCTCTCTCTCTCTCTCTCTCTCTCATATTGGACAATACTACTATAATATCCACAATCCGAACAGCACAACTATGTTCAGAGTTGTTCATTGTCTACTCGACCCCGTATGTTTATTTATTTTTACCTGTTAAGTAAGTTAATAAGATTTTCATGTAAAGAATAGAAAGAAGAAAAAACTAAACCTGTTCAATAAGCTAACAAAATCCTCCCCTTCTCTTTTGAGGTGGGGGTGTTTTATTGGTTCTGAGGTTAAGATGACAGTGAAAGTGGACTTCAAGGCTACTTATATGGGAATACTGGGTCTAGGTGGGTGCTTATGTTGTAAACATGAACTTTAGGTCTGACATTAAGGGTGTTATCATTCCGTGTAGAGTTTAAGGAGCGAGTGTAACACTTCTAATCCACCAATAGGGGAGTATAGGATGAAGGTGGGTGCGGATAGAGAGAAAATAAAGTTCAGGTGCAGTAATGATTGAATCTTCATAAAGGGAATTCAAATAATTTGAGTTTGCGAAGATGCGATTTTCTCTCTCTGAGAACTTATTATTTTGTCTGAGCCAATTATATCCCGCCATCTCGGTGCTAAGATTTCTTGTCTATGGTTAGTCATCTTGTTCAGAGATAAGGCATAATGTCGTGATGATAACATGCTATGTATGACCGCCAGACTTTGGCTTCTTCACTTTCCAGACAAGCGAATAATCTAAATTCACACTGACAAGCTCTCTGCATATGAGCTTAAGGCCTACACACTTTAAGTTCAACATTATTTTTTATGTACTTATTTCTGTTTTATCCGGCATCAAACATACTTTTAAAAGCACGCTGCTACACGTTTCAAGTATTTTGCCTTGGAAATGCTGCAATCAAGAAGTTATGGATGTGACACATTTCGTTTACTTACGAATTTTTGAATCAGCTAAAAACTATATTGAAAAAGAAAAACCAAGGACGCCAAAAAGCATCTAGCACATTCAGACATCTCAAAAAGAACTGACAGGATTGACCTTTGAGGAATCTATGGATGGATCTACCCCCAACATTTGCATCTACCCCTCTGCAAGAATGTTGCAAATAAAACCCGCCATAATCTCTATTCAGCAGACCTACGCCAGTGTTAACATTTTGCTCCTCCAATCTGAGAAACACTGACAAATACATATCCGAACACACTCCAGTAGACTATGGTCTCCTCACCTTCTACCGGAAGTTGAGAAAAAAACAGAACAGAGACAAAGACACAATAAAATACTGATTTTGACAGACAACTAGAATGATGATAAACCTCTCAACAGAACTTCTGCCTCTCACTGCCATCACATATCCATATCTCATAGCTTCCACCAGGTTGAAAACAGAATCAACCTATGCGCACCTCTCTCAACCAGCCTGACAACCAAAATGTACACTCTTTGAAGCCGGAACTGGAAGCCATTTTAATCACGTACTGATATTGCTGCATTTTACTATAGCTCTTACTCCTGTGACTTGTGAGGTCCAAATTATAGCAGTTTAGTTTAGTTAAAATACTTGGAATAGACAAGTTAATGCTTATATTTTGTCTTTGATAAACTAAGGATGTTTTCTGCATTATTAAAAGGAAAAGATCCTGACCCAAATTTTCAATTTGATGTTGACTAATTGTTATTGGCATTAATTCTCTTTGTATGTGTGTTTAACTGTATTGATTTGAAAATCTCAAAGAGGCATTTATATGTTTATGCAGTGCAAAACCAGGATTCTTCCATGATGAAAACCGTGTCTGTCTTTTCGAGGTTGATGCAGAATCAGGAATGCTTCTTAACACTGACAATGGCAGTCCCATGGCTCAGGTTTGTAGAAGCTATCTCCGGCTTTTTAGCTTTATAGTTCTATCGTATATTCTGATTGAGTCTTTACTTTTAACCAATAGGTGGGAAGTACTACTTCAAGACTGCCAGGAGAGAACCTGAAAACGGCTTGCAAAGTCTTCCAGGTATAATTTAAGACATATATTCGATTTGATATATACTCTTTATATAAAAACTCACGTTCCATACTTGTTGAGCTCATTTGGATAATTATACGATTAGCATATAGTGTGATACTCTTGGTTGGACTTTGTTTCTCAGGGAGGGAATGTTGGCCATCTGCACAAGCTACTCTCTGTCGAGTCAAGTTCACAGGTTTGTGATATATTTTTTTTTATCAGTATAGGTAATAGCAACATGAAGATGTCCAACTTTGGCCGGTCCCATCTATGTGTTAGGCATACCGCATACATATAAATTTTTAATTGATTGATGGGTATTTTTGGGTAACACCCCTGGAATCTAGATGATGTTATGTACGTGCACGTATGATCATTGTGAACGAAAAGGTTGTGGAATTAAAAAGCTAAAGGGCAGGTTTTAGGCACTTTAAGTGAATTGGGCCAGATAGTTTAAGATATGTTAACTTCTTCAATTTCTCGTTTTGTTCGCACAATAAGGCAGACTTCTTGTTAGCGTCTTTCTTGCATTCTATACTTATCCCTCTGTCCTCTGAAATTACAGTTTTAATTGAATCTTGTCATCTTTACTGTTTAATGATTTATTGGAAACTTCAAATATGGGGTTGATTGTTTTTAGGTTCTCTATGTTGGTGATCACATCTATGGAGATATCTTACGTAGCAAAAAAGTTCTCGGTATGACCTTCCAGGCTTCCACATTGCCTTCTCAATTAAATTTGTAATTAGTAACTATCTTCCTTGTTAAATGAGGTTAGTGTAAAATAACTTAAATATTTGCGTAAATTTAATACTGTCTGGCTGCTTTAAGCTTGTTGGTTTTATTTTACCACCACGGCAATGTTTAAATCAAAGGATGACTGCTGGGAAGAACATGAACAAAAGATGTTGCAATTTAATTACCTTGAACTTATTGCTGCATTATAATGGTGACTTGGTGGTGGAAAACTGTATTATCATTATTTCCTTCTTTACCATTCTCTCAAACTCATTTGTTTGAATAATGCTGCGCAGGTTGGAGGACCATGCTTGTTGTACCAGAGCTTGAAAAGGAGGTAGAAACTCTATGGGGATTAAGGGCTATACGCAAGGTATTTGCTCAATCTATATGTTCCAGCAGTAGCTTTTATATGACTAGATGGGAGTCCGGCACTAACCAGTAGGTAGGGCAGGTTAAGCCACCAGTTTTTTAAATCAATGTACAAATTTTGCTGCGTACCCTAATGCACTCCAGCTGTGTTTTTTTTTTGAACTTTTTGTTTCAAAACTAGGTAGCATGTGCATAGAGTTGGAAATATATTTACATTTCAATCACTACGTGTACATGTCAGATACCATTATGTACATTTTAAAACCAATGTTTGAAAATTATAGAGTAGTAGTTTGAAAATCCATTTGGAACGCTGTAGTGAATGACTGCTTTTGAATGACTGTTGGAATTTATTGTCTGTCATTTGAAGCTCTAGTTTTCTTTCCATACCAATAATTGATAATGCTGTTACATTATGTATGACCTCCTTCCATCTTTGCCCCTCAGACCACCAATTACATTTTTACTTGGGGAGGGCTGGGGGATTACTTTTGACTCTGTAGAAGTTGTAGGAGATAATTATTTTTCTCAAATTTACGGCCTCGATAATCATCTGTCGCTGAAAATAATGTTGGACAATGGACACTGTGATGAGAGAACCCTTAATTGTGGAACGATTAAGAACTCTTTCTTCAACGGAAACGTAGGAACGTTGATTGTGTGAGATAGGATGGGCGGCTAATCAACCCAACAAGCGCAATTGCTTGAAGAACTGAGAAGATAAATATGATGGATGCTATTAAACCCCTAGGACGCGATTATCCTAAGAATTCAATAGGGGAATTAATTGTTCAAGAATAAAACTCAAGAACAAAGAATTCGAAAATAATAGAAAACTTTCAAAGAGAATTCTCGAACAAAGCAAAAGCTTTCAATTGAATTAAAACTCAAAAACTCTATTTTAATGAATACAAATAAGGCCTTTATATATGCTACAAGTTAGAAATCATAAACCAACTATGAATTAGGAAAACTACTACTTAGGAAATCCTAATAAGAAAAGAATTACAATTTAGAAACTAGAAAATCAAATAAGAAACAACTTCTAAACTAGAAACCAAATAGGAAACGAAATTAAGAAACCAATTTGGAAACTAACTACTTTCCTAATTAGCGACTGAAACCAAAACCATAAAGGAAAAAGGTTGCTGCTGTTGCTGTCGAGCTGTGCCGAGCATATTGTGCTCGCCCTCTTAGGCTGCGACCCTCTCTATGCTCGCCTTATCCTCGATCAGGCATAGCGAGATAGCTTTCCTTGAGACATCCTCACTGATATTCTGCTCGCAAGTCCTCACCACGAGTCGAGTAAAACTATTGATCAGCCTCCTAGCCTTGGCTCTAGTCACGGGTCCCGTAAGCTTAACTGAATCTTGGATTACCCTAGGCGATCTCTCATCATCCCCACATCTTGAAAAGGATTTGCCCTCAAATCGAACATGTCATATGGAGAGAGGTCGGCAACATTAAAAGTAGCACTTACCCCATACTCGCCTGACAGATCAATCTTATAAGCATTATCATTGACCGTCTCGAGAACTTGGAATGGTCTATCTCCTTGCGACTGTAACTTAGATTTCCTCTGCTCGGGAAATCGCTTCTTCCTGAAGTGGACCCACACATAATCTCCTGACTTAAAAATCAATTGACGTCGCCCTCTATTCGCGACCAATCTATTCTTCCCGCTGGTCCTCTCCAGTGCAGCCTTGGCTTTCTTGTGCATCTTTTTGACTAGCTCAGCTTTAGCTCGACCATCTAACCCAGCTCGTCCTTCCACAGGTAATGGTAGCAGATCTAAGGGGGTTGTAGGGTTGAACCCATATACGAGCTCAAATGGGGAATATCCAGTTGAGCTGTGTGTCGCTTGATTGTACGCAAGCTCCACAATAGGCAAGCAATCCTCCCAAGTCTTCAAATTATGCCCCACCTACTGCTCGTAGTAATTGCCTCAAAACTCTGTTCACGAACCTCGGTTTGGCCACAGTTTGTGGATGACAAGTTGTGGAGAACATTAACTTGGTCCCCAACTTTTCCCACAGTACCTTCCAGAAATGGCTAAGGAATTTCACATCGCTATCACTGATTATACTCTTTGGAATGCCATGCAGTTGAGCAACTTTAAGTAAGTTGGCGACATGAGTTGCATCGTCTGTTTTGTTACACGTAATGAAGTGCGCCATCTTGGAAAATCTGTCAACTACTACAAAAACTGAATCTCATCCTCGCCTTGTCCTTGGCAAACCCATTACAAAGTCCATGAGGGTTGGCAATCCATGAGGGTTGGAATGTGACTTAGCCTTTTTACACTCGAGGCATCTCGCACATAAGCTCTCTACATCTCGCCTCATATGCGACCAGTAGAAATGCTCCTTCAGAGTGCTCAAAGTCTTTTCTATCCCAAAGTGTCCCATCAATTCCCCTCCATGTGCTTCGAGCATAATTAATTCTCGTACCGAGCATGTAGGGATACATAGCTGGCGACCACGAAATAGAAATTCATCCTGTTTGTAAAACTGATCGCTGGATCCCTGCTCGTAACTAGCCCATGCTTTCCCAAACTCTTGGTCGTCTTTGTACAACTCCTGAATGTGCTCGAACCCTAATACTTTGGCTGTCAGCATGGATAAAAGATTGTACCTCCTCGACAAGGCATTCGTGACGATGTTTTCCTTCCCCTGCTTGTATTGAATGACGTAAAGAAACATCTCGATAAATTCGACCAATTTGGCATGCCTCTTGTTCAGCTTGCCCATTCCCTTTAAGTATTTCAGACTCTCATGGTCGGTGTGAATGACAAACTCTTTAGCGGGCAATAATGTTACCAGGTGTCTAGAGCTCGTACCAACGCATAGAGTTCCTTGTCGTAAGTGGAGGAGTTCAAGGTCGCTCCACTAAGCTTCTCACTGAAGTATGCAATGGGTTGCTTTTCTCGTAGTAAAACAACCCCAATGCCCACTCCACTCGCATCACATTCTATCTCAAAGATCTTGGTGAAATCCGCTAGCTTCAATACTGGTGCCGAGCAAAGACTATCTTTTAGAGCTTGGAAAGACTTCTCCTGTTCCTCGCCCTACTTAAAGCTTACTCATTTTTTTGCGAGCTCATTCAAAGGTGCGGCCAAATTACTGAAGTTCTTCATAAATTGTCTGTAGAAACCAGCTAACCCATGAAAACTCCTCACCTTCGAGATAGATTTAGGTCGCGGCCACTCCTTGATTGCTTTGATCTTGCTCGCATCGACCTCAACTCCTTTATCAGACACGACATACCCCAAAAAGATGACCTTGTCCACGCAAAAGGTACACTTTTTGAAGTTGGCGTATAGCTGTGCTTCCCTCAATGCGAGCAGCACTTGCCTCATATGCTCAACATGCTCGCTGATGCCGTGACTATATACCAGAATGTTATCAAAGTAAACAACCACAAATCTGCCAATGAAGCTCCTCAGAACATGATTCATCAACCTTATAAAAGTGCTTGGTGCATTAGATAGTCCAAACGACATCACTCGCCATTCGTATAACCCTTGTTTCGTCATGAAGGCGGTCTTCCATTCATCGCTTTCCTTCATCCTTATTTGGTGATACCCAATTTTAAGATCAACTTTGGAGAAAACCTTTGCTCTATGTAACTCATCGAGCATATCACCCAAACGAGGGATAGGGTGCCTATACTTGATGGTGATTTTGTTGATGGGTCTTGAATCAAAACACATTCTCCATGATCCATCCTGCTTGGTAACCAAAATCACAGGTGCTGCGCACAGACATAAACTCTCTTGAATCAACCCCTTGTCGAGAAGCTCGGCGACCTGTTTTTCTATCTCCTTTGCTTCCTCTGGACTGCACCTATATGCTGGTCGGTTAGGAATGGCAGCTCCGGGTACTAGGTCGATCTGATGCTCGATTCCTCGAATAGGGGGTAGTCCCTTTGGTAACTTCTCGGGGAACATATCTTGGAACTCGCCTATCGGATCCTGTACCTCCAAAGGCAACTCGGCGACCTCCAGTGTAGCCAAGCATAAGTCTTTACAAACCAACATAACAAGAGGTTTGTTACCTTTGACTGATCTCATGATCTCCTTTGCCTTGGTGAGGAAGTTGAGCTTGGTTTCTTTCTGCTCGGCAGGAACTGTAGCGACCTCCTTCCTCTGCTCGCTCTCTCCTTGCTGCCGAAGCTCCTGCATGCCCTTCTCAATCCTCTCTTGATCCTTGTGAATCTGTGTGGGGGTGATAGGGGCCAATACCAACTTCCTTCCATCCTTCTCTAGCGAGTACTTATTTGTAAACCCATCGTGAGTAACTCGCCGATCAAATTGCCACGGTCGTCCTAATAGGATGTGTTCTGCATGCATCGGCACCAAATCACACCTCACCTCATCTATATATCTCCCAATAGAAAAAGGTACGACGATCTGCTTTGTCACATTGACCTCGCCAGAATCATTAAGCCATTGTAGTTTATATGGCTTTGGTTGTCTCATTGTTCGCAGTTTCAATTTCTCCACCATCAGGGTGCTCGCCACATTCACACAACTTCCGCTGTCGATGATAAGGTTGCACAGTCTATCTTGAACCCGACATCGAGCATGAAATATGTTTTCCCTTTGAATGGCGACCTCTTCCTCGCCTTTGACCTGCGCGTTTAGTGCTCGCCTAACCGCCAAGGCTTGCACTCCGGAGCCGTCCCCGTCACATTCATCCTTACTTAAGGCGGGCATGTCCTCGAACTCCTCCTCGCCAGCGGACTCATACTCGCCATTAGCTCCCATGATTAGAACTCGCTTGTTCGGACATTGTGATGCAAT
>JAOWAN010029630.1:0-19666 GCA_028566635.1 Lobelia cardinalis | reverse complement strand
CAAATGTTCTTCAATTTATAGGGACGAAGGATGTATCCGTTGGACTTGTTTGCTTCCTCTCCAAGGCTTGGCGTTGACTGATGGCAGGAGTAATAAATGCCTATTTTGTCTTGGAGTGATAGGATAGAGAGCATATGATAGTATTGGTTTGATATTTCAAACAAAGCTGCTCAATAGAGCTGACTCGTCCAACGAGCTTCCTGTGGAGCTAAAGCTTAGCCCGGAGCTTGTGATAGCTATAAAGCTATCAGCTCTGTACTAAAGGGAGTTCCTGCGATTTGTTAGAATAGAACAGAGAGACGTTTAAGAAAATTATCAATCTTACTGTACATATATTACTAAGCTAATCATGTATGTATATAAGGGCATGACAGATCTAAGTTTAGAAGAGTTTGGGATGGACTTAAGCAAATTATAGAGTTTGATCAACACTTCCTTAGAAGTTGTTGAGGTTTGTCTTATAACCTTTTACCAGAGGTATATCTGTAAATAGCCTGGGAGACAAAGAGAATAATGAGCCGCTAATTATCATTAAGACAATAATTGAGGAATTTTTGAGAATTGTTCCTCATTTATGAGAGTGGTTACCATAAACTGCTCAATTTTACTCAGAATCATCAAGGGTTGAGGTCGGCAAGATATCGCAAAGCATATGATCAAGAGGCTCGGTTGAATACACTGAGTTCGCTAGTGGTCCTCCATGTGAACATAAATACTCTTGTGAATTATCAGGGGACTACTGAAGATGCAATAATTTTTATAGCTCATTGCCGAGCATGCCGAGCAGAGATGATACTCGGCCTAAGTCCCAGAGAGCATAGATAAGCACTGGACCAACAAGGGTTATAATGCAGAGGTCAAATGCCAGTGTTGAGCATAGAGATCTCGGCGATCAAACATAAGAGGATGCCGAGCATGGTAAGCTTGACACAGTTTGTCTTCTACTAGGACTGGAAGTAGGGCGCACTGCCGTGTCTAGGGAGGAGGATCAGATGAGAATTACACTCTTATCGTGACTCTAAGGATACTCGGTCTTGAGAAGTATGGGTTCACAAGGAGTGTGTGACTGAATATTTGGCATACGTAAGGAGGCAGTCTCCTACCATATACGAGTTTCCTTGTGCTTATCACTCAGAGCCTATATAAAGAGCCCTACCACGTAGGCAAAAGGGACGCTATTCTAGAAGCCCAAACTCTCTTGCTCTGTGCTTCTTTGATAGTCTAAGAACAGTAGGGACTGATTATCACGCCGGAGCTGTTTGGCAGGGATCACCTCCCTGCTCAGTGTCGTGCGTTCATTCTTGATAGGCGCGAGCAGCGGTAAGAAGCAGAGTGCAGGTTGCCAGTGTTCATAAGCTCGCAGAATTTATGTGCAACTTCAGGATCAAAGCCTGCTGACACTCCTATGAGCACAAGCTGCCATATAGACAAGGATAAAAAGGGTAAAAGTGTAAATTTTACACTCTATCGTGGTATGATATGGTCCTTGTTATATCTCACTGCTAGTACACCAGACATTCAAATTGTTGTTTGTGTGTGAGCTAGATTCCAAGCTGACACAAAGGAATCACACCTAGTTGCTGTCAAGCATATCCTTAGATATGTTGCTCGTACAGCTAACTTAGGATTGTGGTACCCAAGAGAAAGTCCTTTTGAATTATATGAATATTCTGATGCTGACTTTGCTTCTTGTAAGATAGATAGAAAGAGCACCACCGGTATATGTCAATTTATAGGAAATAAGTTAATTTCATGGGCTTCCAAGAAACGAACCTCGGTTTCCACCTGTAGACACCTCATTTTTTACCCTAGTAAATAAAATATTTTACTAAAAATTTTTAAATAAATAAAGGAGCTCAAGTAACATTAATAAATATGTTACTTACATCAAATAAATATTGCATGCTCAAATGTTGCATTTTTACATTACTAATGTGGTGTAACAATTTATTTTGTAGGATGAATGGAGGAAAAGACAAAAGAGAAGACTTCTTCTCACAAATAAATCATCCTATCAAACTTTCAAGTAGGAGACAAGTCATTCCAAAAATGGGTGATAAAGTAAAGAGATGTGGCTAAGTAATGTACAATTAAGGATGTAATTATTAAATACTTAGACACATTGAACAATAGGTTGTATCTCATTTTAGCCAAGAAAAAGGCCAATAATCCAATCAGGCTAACGGAGGTCGGTCCGGCCTGAGTGAGCTGTTTCTGAAATTTTTGTCTTTTTCTAAAAAGGGCAAAAGGATAAACTCATATTTACTCTCAGCGGTATTTTGGATATTTTGGGCCTTCGATGAAGACTGGACACTCCTCCTCCACCTATAAATACCACCCAATTTACTCCTTTCAAAAACTTTAGAAGCCTTGTCAAACTTTTGAAATCTCTCATTAAACTCTTAAGTTCACTTATTATCTTGCTAAGCTTTGATCATTTGACTTGTCAAGAGAAAGCCCACTCTCCCTCTCGCATCAATCATCCTACTCTCTCTCATCCATTAAATACTATCATCAAGAACACAAGCATTCTCAACCACCCAAAACACAAGATCATCAAAGATAATACGAGTTAGAAAGCATAAAAGAGAGTTCATTAATTTGAACTTCTTTACTTCTTTCTTTCTTCTTTGATTCTATCTTCCTAAACAAAGGAGTGTTCATCCTTCATAATCCACTTGTCCAAAACCATTGGGAGTAGGTGAGTTCACTTTTCATCTTCTCAATCTTGCACAAGTTTTTCTTTTATTTATTGTTATGTAAATAACTTGAAAGTCCACTTGGTGATGAACCAAGTGGGTATTATATGTTCATCTTTTATTATAATGCAAGTTCATTCATTTTCAATACTTGTTCTTTACTTGTTTATATATTATATATAATATATATTGTTGCACATAATAAGTGCAAGTCTTTCAAGCTTGGGATTATAAATCTCATCACTTGTGAGTTGATTTATATATATATTACATAGCACATAATGTGCAAGTCCTCCAAAGTGTGAATTACAAATATCATATTTTGTGAGTTGATTATGTCTTTACAATCATTTATAATGCTTTATGCATATGTATATATTATTATATATATTGCACATAATGTGTAGTCCTCAAGGGGTGGGATTACAAATTAATGTCACTCCTTGAGTTGATTTATAAATATTATGTATATACTTGTATATACTATCCAAATGGATCTTCAAAGTGTGGGTTTAAAGTATCATCTTTGAAATAAATACAATTCTTTTAATTCCTTGTATATACAAGTGTGATTCTCAAAGTGTGGGATTAATATCTCATCTTTGGGTTAAATTAAACTTCTTTTCTTCATCTTTCTTTTTTTTCAAATGATCATTAAAGGATCTAAAAATGAAGGAATGCATGTGTTCATGAATCTCACAAAGGTTCACTCATTTTTTGGAGTCTTAAAGATGAATAGACTAAGAGACAATCCTAATCTAGTGATAATGGTCATCTCTCTCTTAAATTTAAAGTACATACACTTCTTTGTAAAATATTAATTCTCAAGCACTCATATACTTTCAAAATTTCCTACAAATGATAGTATTGTTTCCAAAGTCCTTCAATGACTTGGATAATGATGCTTGAAGGATGACAAAGAAAGGAGTTTACTCCTAAATTTCTTGCATAAAATACATAAATATTTCTTTCTTTACATGAATAAAGTGTAAATTCTTTTCTAACTTACATGATTGAAGTGTAAGTCTTTTCTTTCAAATACATGACCAAAATGTATATTCTTTCTTCTCTTTGCACCAAGCAAATGCTCTTTTTCTTTTTACATGAACCAAAATGTAAATTCTTTTCTCCTGCATGATTAAAGTGTAAGTAAATGGTGATGAGACCATGTTCACCTCTCTTTGCATCTTTCTTGAATCCCATGTAAATAATCAACCAACCAATTGACCAACCAATAGGAGACATGCACGCTAGAACGTTATTAAGAGACCAAAAGGGCGAATTGAGTGTCTAACCCTTTCCCGATTCGTAACCTAGCCCCCGGACCTACAATCTCTCACATTTAAAAGGCTTATGCTTCCGAAATCTTAAATACAAACAGAGGTGGCGACTCTCAATATTTCATAACAAGTTAAGTGATCACTAAAGAGAAACTCGCATTGTACCAAAATTCTCATCGCACGTGCCGAATGACACATGTTGTCATCCAAGGAAACGCTCCTTGGGGCGCGAGAACGATCGGGGGGAGGGGTTCTCACACCACCTCAACCACTGAAACTAAATATATCGTTACTGGAAGTTGCTGCTCTCAAATGCTATAGATTAAACAGTAATTTGTGGACTACAATGTAGAAACTAAACAGTGTCCTATCTTCTGTGATAATACTCCAGCAATATCTATATCATAAAATCCAGTAATGCACTTCAAATCTATACACATCGATGTCAGGTATCATTTTCTCAAGAATTATGAAAAAAAAAGGTAAGTTTAAGATTTCATATGTCTCTACTAATAACCAGTTAGCTGATATCTTTACCAACCCCCTTGATTCTACTAAGTAAGGTTCACCTTTCTTCGTGATGAACTTGGCATGCTTGATCCAACATCATAGTTCAAAAACTCTGCCGATAATAAAGCTCGTTGTTAGCCTTTTTGAATAAAACAACATCCTCCATTACCAGCAGACTTCAAACCCTGTTGTATCCCTTTAATCTTCTTTTATTAACAAACTTCCAAAGTCTGCTGAATATTTTTAGTTCTCTACATCAACAGACTTTGGGCAAATTATACCGTGCGCCTAGGCATATGGTGCTAGGTGCGTCCAAATGCACATAAATATATAAAATTATGTACATAATGTAATATAAAATGTACATAATAATTATGTACATACTAATGATATAACTCATGTGCATTTTATATCACATTATGTACATAATTTATTATATTTATGTGCATTTGGGCGCACCTAGCACATCGTATGCCTAGACACACGGTATACCAACTACAGACTGTGTACCTTTCTGAAATTGGCATATGATGCCACGTGTCCTCCACAGTTATTGAAATGTTTCCACATCATATTTCTTTCTCGTCTCTATCACTCATTAATTGAAAGGACATCCCCCGACTCATTCCTTATTCATCAGTATTTTAATGCTAATCCTGAAAAGTTACCTTTTCATTAAATGTACACAACACTGTGAAAAACTTTTGTCAAATCCCAAGCGCCAAACCTTGTTTTCTCTCCACCTTTTCAAATTCAAATCATAACTCCATTTTTCTATAAAAAGACTTCTCTCCTTTACCAAACTTTTTCATCTCCTCTATTTGCAAATGAAACCCAGAGCAGTAACTTCTCCACTTCTGAAAATTTTCTGCATGTGTACTTCTCACCCAGAATCTTCATTCAATATCTCTCCTCTTCAAAGCTTCAAAGGTCAGTTTAAACTCTTCATTTATTTTTCAATCATTGATTCAATTCCACAACGCTACTACTCCCTCCGTTCCACAATAGTAGTCCTTTTAGAAGTTCAAATTTGTTCCAAAATAATTGTCCTTTTAGGATTTCTAGAGAGTTTTTACACGTACTTTTTTAAATTACTCTCCTACTTTTTCAACTATCAATAATCATTAATTACACTTTATCCGAGAAAAAAGCCCTTAGATTCAAGACAAAAATCTCATTAATATCCATAAAGGGATATTACAAAATTAAGCCTACTCAGAGGCACTCCCTTCCCTTCTAAATTCTTGGGCTCTTTCTTCTAAACAAAAATAGTCCTCTCTCCCACCTCACGAGATCAGTGCAGACGACATCGAGTTCTAGGAGGATCCATCGGTTCACCTCCAATCACATACCTGATGAGTTCATCCATGGCACACTCTTGACATTCCAACAACGAAATCTCTTCCAAAGGTACAGGGAAACAACGAAGATATCAACAACTGATATGAGGATATAATGTACCATTGCTGCGAGGAGATAAATTTAGGTAATCAGAATGCAGATCGTCAACATCTCCACAACCATAGCACTTTGACTATATCTTTTTCCTCCGATCACTCCACAAGCAAAGGCCGCAGACAGATATCCAACTCTCCCAAAGTGACGAAGAATGAATGGTCAGACAAGTGTCCATTGCATCTTGATAGCCATTGGTTAAGAAGATATCCAAAGCATCCTCCACCAGTACACTTGGGTTAGTATAAATTCTACACTGATTAACCCAAAAGCCCGGCCTCAAAGGGAGAAATTGACGGCGGCGATGATCTTGGAAAACACTATCTACACAAACCAAATGAGAAGAATTGCGGAATCCGACACGTAAATCGGATCGAGCTATGCAATTGCTGAATTCACATTACCAACCGAAAGTCAGTCTCAGACACCATAGCAAGAATGATCGACAGTATCTTCGGCTGAAGAAGAACTAGACGAGAGTCTTGATTATCCATGGAAACTGTTTTGTTTTGACTCAAGGAAGGGATGTTCAAAGAAAATTTGACAAGGTTATGTTTGAAATGAATGGGTAATCCCCCTTAAATAGCCAACTACTCAGAATTTCAAAGGACGCATTTTTTGCGGTTCTCTCAGATTCTAAAACTCAGGAGGCAGCTAATTGTCACTCACTACTGATAGCCTCATTTAATGCACAATTCTCACATCAACCATCATTTCATGATGGTTGGGTTGTGCTTGCTGAAGTAGTGCATCTTTTGAGGAGGAGTCAGCATGCTTCCAAATACTTAAGCCTGCTGATCAAGGATTTAGAATATTTAGAGAAATATGAACATGGGTCCTATGCTGCTTCTCATGACCAAGTTATTGAAGCCAGGGAATCCCTATTCAAAAGGGTTACGGATGCTGAAAATGCATGCAATGGAAGCTGTCATTCAGGAGGGGATAAGACAGAAAGCTATGATCAACCTTCTCCTTCATAAATGCCAAAAACTCAGGATTGCCAAAGGCATTCCTCCAAGGGCTACTGTTCCTACAAGAGACTGATGAATAATTCTATAGCAATCAAGCCTAAGATCAACAGCAACAACAAACCAACCAGGCTCACGAACAGGTGGGTTCAGACACCACCAATGAGGATGAACCCTCTTCTCCTTTTGAGGATGAGCATGAGGAATAGGATTCCATAGGAATCCATTAGATGAACCCTTCTGTTGAATGACTTTCATTCTAGGGTCATCATATTTTTGAAAACAGCATGGTTGCATTACAATCTTTTATTTCCTGCTGGTTAATCTTTTCAGCATGGTTACTACTCCTCTAATGCTTACTTTTTCTAACCTTGCTGTTTATATTTCTTAATAACATCAAAGCTCTAAATGTTTGCCTTACTATTATTGTACTAACTCTTATGGCATTAATTTCAGGTGAGCTTTCTGAAAACTATCAGCAAGCTTATAATTCATTACTTAGTTATCTCTTTAGTTTTACTTAGGCTTAGTCAGCATAGTTTAGAACCCTGCTGCCAGCATAGTTTAAGATCCCTGCTGCCTTAGTAAATCTTGCTGAATAGTTTTGATGAGCCCCAGTTCACCTTAAGGCCCAACGGGCAGAACCAACTAAGGGAGAAAGCGAACTTGGCCTCGAAGAGGACCAGCGGTCTAACCATATCCAGCCCAACTCGGCAGACATGCCCCAAAGGACGACATGACCACCCTGTAATCCTCCTCGCACTTCAGCAGGACAGAGTGCTTCCAACCACTCCCTTCTCCTTGGGCCTTACCCCTCTCTCACAACCAGCCCACGTGGGGAAGAGTGAGTCAGAGCTACACTAACCTCCCAGAGAAGCCACTCCTTCTCATGATGGTCGAAGCCGACTGCCACCTGCTCCGCCATGGCTGCTACATATACTCTCCTCTATCACTTTCTTAAAGGTAACCTACTTCTTTTACTTGAGAATTGCTGCTAAAATACACACAGACATTCTCACATCTCTCACGAGAGCAATCGCCCTCACGTCCACCTTCGGACTGATCGTGATTCCTCGTGCCTATTCCATCGGAATACTCATTCTCATACCTGAGCGTGTGAGCGAGGTGAAAACCGTGCTCCTCACGTTAAGGTGTCTTTCCTTGTCCTGTGCAGATCGTTAAGGAGCAGCATATTACCATTAAAAGAGAGTTGAACTCTCGCGCAACACGTGGATCGTCGAAATATCACGGCACGATCAGTGGTTTCGTTGCCAGGATCCAATAATATCCTGAAACGCCAGACTACAACACACATCTTAGCCAGTTTCAATGACGAGTCATCTCTCCAACTCCAGACAGCCTCACTCCCACCGTTCCGACGACATTCCCCACGGGAACACCGGTAAGAACAATGATGAAGGCGAAAGAGGAAGAGAGAGAAGGGGACTCGATTCCACCATACATCGCAGAAATCTCCCGCAGACACCGGCCCGATGAGGATCGGTACGCGAGTGGTGACGACTACGACCTAAGGCAACTCCTTAGCAGGAACCGCCATTCCCCCTGCCAGTCGGAATCTTCCCACCAGACAAACCCCCTTTCGCCTGACAGACAACGAGTCCGTCACCTCAGGGCTCAAGGAGAACATATTTCCCAACTAATCGCCATCAACAACGAGCTCTCGAGAAGGGGAGAGGCGCCGATCCAGGACAATGCCGTCCTGAAGATCCGAGAGGGTGGCAAATGGAGGCGAATGAATTAGAGGGACGACGAAGCAGACTCCTGCTGCTCAAAAAACCTACATGGCCGCCTAAACTTCGACTCACGGAGAGGAATCCATAGCCGCCTCCGAAGGAACGATGGCATCCGGCCCTCTGCTAGCCCCGATGAAAAGACGACCAACGGTCGACGGGGATAGCGAGGGAAGCCGTCAAGAGAAAGGCCCAGGTCACAAGCCACACAGACATGCTCTGGGAAGAAAGCCTTCTCAGGGCGGGCAAACCACGAAGGGATGGGGACGAGAGAAGCCACACTACTGGCAGGCCAACAATCTTAAAATCTTTTTATAAGATAAGATCAGAAAGACATGTACCATTTCTCCCTCCCCCCCTTTTGTAACGACTCAGAAGTTTAATGCGAAATCGAAATTCCTTGTTCTCACCACTTTCCCATCCGCTACAAACTATCAAGGCGGGCAGGACTATCAACGGACGCTTGACCGCCCAAAGCGCAAGGTCGCCCCTACACTCATCCACAAGGGATGCGACTATTGGAAAAAAGGTCACTTGTCAAGCGCAAGGTCAGCCCGATACTCATCCCCAAGGGATGTGACTATTAGAAAAAGGTCCCTTGCCAAGCGCAACTATTAGAAAAATGTCCCTTGCCAAGCGCAAGGTTAGCCCGATAGTCATCCCCAAGGGATGCGACTATTGGAAAAAAAAAAAAAAAAAAAAAAAAAGGTCCCTTGCCAAGCGCAAGGTCGTCCGATACTCATTCCAGAGCTATGTTCAAACTCGAGATATTTTATTCGTCAGACATCTCTTAAATGAAAAAAAGTAAAAGAAGTAAAGTTATTGCACAAATCATTATTTTGAGATTTGCTTAAGAACCTGCACTGGAAAAATGATGAAGTATTCAAGTTGGAGCTGCAAACTATGGTGCGGATGTCTGATTTTGCCCGGAGTTGCGGATGCTTATGACCCAACGATATATTTTTACGATAACATTATATGTATTTACGGAAAAATGGATATGTTAATGATATTCTAAAACATCCCTCGATATCCGAAAATTGCTCACAATTTTTCCTAAACCGCTATCCCGAATTTTTTAAATTTTTTATGATAAAATGGTATATTTTTTATAATATGTTATAAAAGTGTAATTAAATATGGTCGTAAAAATATACAATATACTCATAAGCATCCGCATCCTACGTACGCCCTCACCGCAGTTGGTTCCATTCAAGTTAGATTACAACACGATTTCATCAATAACTGAATATCTGATGTTAATACGTACCACTTCCAGGATTGAAACCAAACCGAATGAAACTTTAGCCAACCCTAATAAGAGTAGTACAGAAAATTAGCAAGTTAGTATGGCACTTGATCAAAATTTAAAAAGGAATTGTAATAGGCTATGGAAGGTATACAAATACGAAAATATATTATCAAGAAAATTCGATTGCTCAAAAGGGTTTATATGCAGTTGAAATATGGATAGCTGAAATCAATACTAATTAGGGTTTCATTTGAATACCAGAATACTTTACGATTTAAAATGTTGGAAATGCACCTCTAATTTGGATCATTAACAGGTTCACCTCTAATTCCTGCAGGTTTGATGAAATGCACTCCGAAAAATCTTTATTCATTACGTTAGATGTAGATAAATCATAATTCAATTTGTAATATATGTCGATTATAAGTGTTCAAAAGGCAGTGTTATAATTCTATTGCTAGGGTTCCTGTAATTATGAGTTGGCCAAAATGTTTAAACATCTTGAAAATCTTCCACAAACACAGTTATGAACTCTTGCTCATGAGTTGGTTTTGTAGAAATCAAACATAAGCTACCAGGGTTGTTACCCATTTTCAACTAGAGTAGAGTAGAGATAGCATTCCCTTGGTGATAATTATCAACTTTTCATTACAATATGATCAAATATAATGTTTACAGTTTTGATTCATGACCAATTAATTATAAAAATATTTTGATGCTCAAGAACCCTATCTACTCTAGCTGCTTGTTTGCTCGATGCGAGTGTGATCATTAAGCACCCTTAAAGTTTACATCTCTATATTCACTTAATTGACTTGTACTAGTGAATCTGTATAAGTAAGGGATATGGAACAATGCATTTGCCCTAACGAATTCACGTATTGTTTCTCTAACATAGACCCAGAAGTTCTTCCAAGTAATCAGCGCCTAAATCCTCCAGCACCACCACATTTTGCAACATGGCTTCTTTGTCTTTCTTCTGTCTTAACAATGACTTTCTCTTCATGGAATGAGTCTTTTTCAGTGCCAATATCGGCGAACACCCTTCCTCGTACTCAAACTTCATCTTCTTCAATGACTCGTAAACAATGTTTTCCGGGAAATTGAGTACAGCCATCGAGCCTCGTGCTGCAAATGCAGCTTGGTCATATGCCAAGGCAGCTTCCTTAGAGGTGTCAAACGTTCCTAACCATACCCTAACACCATTTCTTGTTGAATCCCTTATTTCAGCCGCGTATTTCCCCCAAGGTCGCCTGCGCACGCCTCTATAGCTAGTCTCCTTTTCAGGCTCGTGTTCATATAAACTCGCCTCTTCTTCCTTAACAATATGGTTAACTACTTTCGAATGCTGATCAGTAGACTGTTCAGCAGCAAGGACTCCATATAGAAGCATCTCTTCGGAATCACTCTCGTTGAATGGAAGGACATGCGTTTTTGAGTACTCAGGCTGTAGGTAATTGCATGATGGAAATGAATCTCGAGAATTGAACGAAGATTCCCGCGGGGAGACGCCAATAAGAGATGATAGCGAGTCTGAGTCTCGTGAATTGAAAGAATTATATCCCCCCCTCGAGAAGTCATGAGGGATTAACGATAGGGGAGACAGTTTGGAATTGAAAGAACATTCCCGGGAGAGTTGAGGAAACGTCGACTGCGATGACTCCTGGGAATCAAAAGAACATTCCCGGGAGAGTTCAGAGAATTGGCCATGGGTACATGAGAAAGAAGATCCAAGAAATGAGAATTGAAAAGGATCCATTTTTGTTTAAAGGAGTGTTAATGTTTTGGCTAAGGAGTGTTAATATAGAGGGTTTGCTATATATGGTAGATAATTGGTGTTGCTGCAAACTTTTGTGGCCTCTTTATAGGGGTTCTGGAGGATGATGCATTATTGGAAGATTTTTTTTTTTTTTTTATAGAATGTTGAAGAAAACAGTAAGTGCCATCTTGCCACAATTTTTGGAAAAGCATTTAATGGTCAAAGTAGTATATATTAGGCCCTAAACGACTTGGCTTGCTTTCATTATTCATGCTCTGATATTTATCTTCTTTTTCTTTTTTTTTTTATCCCAATGTTTTCATTACTTTCTGTATCACTTATAAAATTGAAATATGTTTAAGGTTAATGATTGAATGTGGTAGTTCAATGTAATATATTTTTTTTGTCGACAAAAGGGTGGTGTTTACTAGTTTTTTTTTTTTTTAATATATATATATTAAGGAAATTAACTTTTTGACAAATAATTAACATATATTATGTAGGGCAATAGTATAATTGATACCTAACTCCAATGACAATTTTATACCCATGAATTTATTGAAATTTTCTAATTAAGTATTTTATCTCTTTAAAAAGAGTAAGAATAAATGAATTTGAACTTGTGTAAAAAGTAAATTACATAAATTTATAAACCCAAATAAACCTCAAATTGCTACCCTTAACACTCAATTCGACCCAAATACTTCTATCGGTGTATCTCCCATTTCAGGAAGATGAGTATTTTTAATTTGTTTATGTTTATTTTAGTAAAAAAATTAAAAATTTTGATAGTTATTTGACATAAATTTATTATATTTTTGATCTTAAATTTAGATTATTAAACTATTATCGAATAAGTACTTATTTCGGTTCACAATAGATGATCTTTTAGCAAAGAGAATTTATTTCAAAAAAAATTATCGTTTTAGGATTTTTAGGGTTTCTTTATCCTCATTTGACTAATATTAATAATAATAATTTTTTAAAATTATTTCTTAATATAAACGTACAAATATAAAATGTAACCGGAGGGGTACGTAGTTAACAATGATTTTTATAATAACATATACGACCACAAAAGAGTTACAAAGAAAAGTGTACAAAAGATTATTAAAAAAAAATTTAGTGATATAATTTTCCTTAACGATAGGGTTCACAATTTTTTTGATTAAATTATATTAAGTCAATCGGGCTTTTGTACACTTTGTATATAAATTTACCGCTAGAATAATACTTTTTGAGGGAACATGTAAGTGTCGAAATTCACTGTAGAAGGTGGGACCCAGAGGGAGGAGGTTACTTTAATGCACGTGAGTCAAACGTCTTTGTAGCCAAGGCGGCCGGATCAAATAAAGTTTTTCATATTTCAATTGTGATGAGGGGGCGTTTGATCATTTCTCTGGTCATTATTCTTTGTTTTTTTTTTTTTTATTGCTTTGTGACGAAGGTTGGGTCCTTGCTGGTTAGTGGGGTCGGTCTACTCGGTGGTGTTGGCACACACTGTGGAGTGAGAAAATGCAGTCAAGTCAGTAGCCAGGGAGGGAAGAAATTAAGGAGCCAAGTTGGGTGAGTGCGCTTAACCTCTGTTAATGATCGTTTATGTACATATTTAGAGAATGTTCCTGTGATTTAATAATGGAAAAGAGGCAACCATTTCACTATTAATTAGCAAGGTGGAGAACTCTTGAGTTTCCAAATGATGCTTTGGAAGGGTCGATTGGCCACTTTTAAGGCAATGATCATGTCAAAGGAGAATAGAACATTACACCATGCATGCTTAGAGTTTGAGAATATTCTGATGAAGGAGATCAATCCAGCAAAATCCCTCACAGCTGAATGGGATTAGTTTTAGTACTGCAGCTTTCACTATTTTAAAGGATCCCAATTAGCTACCACAATATTATGAGCTTTAATTGAAATTTTTTATATCAAATGGCATGTCATTTCTTACTACATAACTTTTAAAAATGACATGTATTCTAAAATTTAAAATTTAAAATTTTAGGATCATCTTTTAAACGATTGAATTGGGGTTTTAGAAAGATGACACACCATTAACACAAATGATCAGAACTGTTAAAATTCAGAATGATCAATCAAAAATTGATTGAATGATCAAATTGATTCAATGAAAACCCTTGAGTCAAGGGTTGATGAGTACAAAAGATAGATTCAATCGTAAAACAGAAAAGATACTGAAAAATACAATGTGCACGACTATTTAAACTATGAGGGAAAAATAACTGTCTCTTAGTTTTAATCCCCTACACTAAACCTCACACTACTTCCGTACACCAGCAACACCGGAGATCTTCACCTGAAGCCTTACTCGAAAGCCTACTTCGGAAGCCTTTTATCAAAAGCCTTGATATCCTCAAGTCTTCTATCCACCAGTATAGTATTAGTAATATTATCATCCCCCCTCAAGTTGGATGTAAAGAGATTTATCACATTCAACTTAAAGAGGTATGACTTAAGGCTTTAGTGAGTAAAGCTGGCTGCTCATGAGAACTGAGATGATCAGTAGTAGTGATGACATTAGATTGAAGGAGATTGCGAACAAGATGGCAATTAATCTCAATATACTTAGTCCTCACATGAAAAACTGGATTGATAGCAATATGAAGAGCAGACTTGTTATCATGGAATAATTGCACAGGAGTCATAGATGTAACACCCAGATCTTGTAACAGAGCCAGTAGCCATTTGTGAGAACTCCTCGTTTCCTCGCGACCTCTCGTCGTGGATTAAGGGAAATGCTTTCCGGCTTAATCGCATTTTATTTATGGGTCAATTTGTGATATGAGTATGAGATTGTTGATATGTTAGCCGTGGCAAAACTCCAAGTTTGAAAGAGTTTTGAGGGAATGTGAATTGTTAAGGAAAACATGTGATGTTTATGGGACTCATTTAGTGTTATAGTATTATATCTCTATACTGTTGTATTATATATAAAAAAAATGCAGAAAAAAATGCAGAAAAAAAAAGAAAAAATACATATCTGCAGTAAAAAATATACATGTAAAACTGTGATGTGATAAAGAAACAAAGTAGGAAAAATGCCTTGTATTATATGAAATAGAGTGGAAAGTGTGAAGGGCACAACCTTTATATATGCCCATGAGAGATATAATATGTTCAGAGTTTTCAGTTGATATTTTGTCATATTGCCAAGTGAATATTTTGCTGAGTCTCTTTATGTGTGATATCTCATGAGTCACTTGATCCATATTTTTATTTTTAACTTTTGTCTATTTTTCTTTCTGTAGCCACATTACAATCGTAAATTTTCTTTACATTACAACCTTTTTTTGACAGCTTTTGTATCAACTATTGCATAACAGATAGTATGCGGTTTGGTTAATGGCAAACTTATGAAAGATAGCGTGATTGATGACTTTTTGAGAGAATATTTGAAAAAAAACTTTAAAAAATCTGAGTTTCAAAATTTGAGTGAATTTTGTGAGAGGTGATTTCATGCTTGGTTATGTGAGTTTGGTATAATTACATAATTTTCATATGTATCATTGGTTTTGTGCACATATGGTGAGTAATTAATAATAATAGTGCTAGGTGATAATGCATATGTGGGTTATGTTATTCAAGTGATTACTGAGTACCCGGGAGCGTAGGAAGTCTCAGTCAGGGTTTGGTTGAGTTAATCATGTGTTTTTGTTTTAGAGTTTTCTTTTAGTATATTGTTTTTATTTTGATTTTTTCTCAAAACTAGCAAAAGCTAATGTTAGGGAAGTTTGATAAGTTTATTTTATACATTTAATTATGGCTCTTTTTTGTTCATAAGTGATGCTAATTACATTTTATTGTGGTTTAATATGTATTTTTGGTGATTACAGGAGTTTGAAGTTTTAAATGATTAACTATGGAGTTTTGTGAGATAAAAATTATATATATGGATTTCTTATATTATTTGAAGCAAAATTCATAAAGACCCGTTAATCATCTGAGTAATATTTGAAGAAGTTGTTAAGAAAAGGCCTAATTGCCGTTAATTATTTAACGGAGGAAAAGGGCTTCACTGCAAAGAATAAAGGCTGAAGGCTGAAGCTTTAATTTCCAAAAGATAGAAGAATTATCACATGCATCAAGCCCACCAGCAGCAGCTAATCACCATTGGACACATGACAAAGACTCCCAAGTGCAGCAATAAATGTTTAACAATCTACTCCCAAACCGTGCGCCAGTTGATATATCGTGTGCTTAGGCATATCTAGCAAAATATGTCTATTTTTTTCACAAATGTACATAATGTTTATAAATTATATATATAACGTGAATATGAAATGCACATGAGTTATTTGATTATCATGTTCATAATTATTATGTACATTTCATATTCATATTATGTACATAATTTATAAACCTTATGTACATTTTGTGAAGAAAATTGACATATTTTACTAGGTATGCCTAAACACACGATATAATTTGTGACCGTGCGCTCCTTTCGGCCAGTTTTGGGATTTTAATTCCCACACGTGCTTAGTTGTCCTCCAAATAAATTAAGATTTTATATAAATAATTAGTTATTAATTTTATTATATTTTCTTTTTCATTTAGGTTTAAGTTTAAATTTTATTTTTTTGTATAAATGGAGGTCTTTTCCTATAATATAGAGAGAACGAAATTAATCTCAAATTAGTGTTTGATTTATAGTTAAATTTTTTTCTCTCTTTTCCGTTCTTCATAGTTTAGGGATCATTTTAATTTGACAATTGAATTATTCAACCAACGAAGTTTTTATATTCGTCGCGAAAATAAGTATTGTTTTTACATTTAATCCCCTACTCATTTATTGCTTGTTAATTTAAGTTTTGTGTTATTGAATTAACATTGAAGACTTTAATTTTTAACACGTAATCTTTATCCAAATTAGTTATTTATTTATTATTTTATATATTGTTATTAGGATTTCAAGATTGACAACCTTGGATTCGAATATCAATATTAGTGTAGTTAATTAATTAAAAATTATCATCCACTATTGTATGCTTAGATTAAGATTGAAATTGATTATTCAATAATTATTGTGTTTTGATTCATCCGTCCCTATGAAATCGACTTTTATTATCACTTTATTACTTGTTTGACCGCGTTCTCTTACCCGTATATTTTCTATACCTAGAAAAATCTACATCAGTTATGCACCAGTGAAACTCACAACTTCCAAGAGCTCAACAGCTCATGCAAAATGCCTAACACCACTTGTACAGCACAATGGTCAACACATCTTGTGCACTACCCCCGGTCGATCAATCTCAAATGTTATAGAAAATCTATCCCACAACTTTCACACATTCACCTCAATCTCAATCGTGACTTTAATAATAAAAAATCTCTAGAGTGTTGAGAGTTATAGGTTTTTGATTCTTTTATGTTCTTCTTTATTAAGCAAATAGAAGCTCTATTACAATGTGTTTGAGCTAAATACACGTGATCACAACTTTGTGCTTGTTGATGCAAGTTTTCGATTGTGTATAAAGTGTATAAAAAATTGAGAATTAAGCCATTGATGTCGTCTGAATTTGCATGTCGTCGTCTATATACATGTGCTTAATTCTGCTTCTAAAATTTGAGTTTTGATATCCACAATGCTGGTGTGAATAATTTTTGAAGAGCATAGTCGTTGTGGAGTCAAAGATTCACAATTCTCCTTTTGACTGCTTTGGATTAATGCTTGTCCCCTTGACCGGTCCAAGTGGCATTTCTTTTCAATCGCGACTGAAATATTGTCGTTTGGAGTTTGACTGAATCTACATGTCATTCCTATTAAATTCCTTACAACGTCTTTGTGTGAATATGCATGAGCACTATTCATGGTTCTACCCTTGGTTGGTTGTTGGTTTAGAGAATCACTTGTGGATGATGCCGACAGGGGAGAAACTAGGGGTGTAAGTCCAAAGCGCTCAAACCGACGACCGAACCGAACCAAACCAAATCGACGAGTTTGGTTTGGTTTCGGCCGACAACGATTCGGTTACGGTTCGAAAAAATATCAAACCGCACAGTTCAGTTCGGTTTGCGGTTTCAACACCTCAAACCAAACCAAATCGATATCTAATATATATGTATATTTTTATATAAACCCCTTATATTTTAATATTATATTTATATATCCTTTTAATTATATATATAATAGAATAATAATTATATTCTAACTTAAATTTAATTCTATTATGATGAACTTATAAATTTTATTATTTTAAAGTAATATTGTGCTAACTATTATGTAAACAAACAATATAATTGAGTTATATTTCAATTTTTATTATAATCATAGGCTATTAGTGTTAAATATAGTGTTTGTTTTTAATTTTTTTGTTATAAATCTTATGTTATATTTAGTTATTTGTAAAAAATTCTAAATCGATAAACCGAACCAAACCGAACCGCGGTTTATCGGTTCGGTTTTTTCGTTTGGCGGTTCAGTTTAGGTTTGAAAATTTTTAAACCGATAGGGTACGGTTCGGCTTGCGGTTTATACCCCAAACCGAACTAAACCGAACCGTTGCACCCCTAGGAGAAACATAGTGAAGGCCCGCCCCATAAATTTGAGGGACTGGAAGAGAATTTTTTTTCTTAGTATTACTTTTAAAAATATTCATTTGCCCCCCTGTTTAATAGATGACACACACACAGACCCTGAGCATACAGTGTTGCGTTTTATAGTATATAGTGATGTAGACTGTCGAATCCATCGGGAGTAAACTGAATCCTAGTGATTATTATTCTAATTACACTTTATCTAAACTATTGTAAATTGGGATTTTGACTAACAACTCTACTAAATAGCATAAATAACTAGAGCAAATAGAGAGATGTAAAATACTATGAATAAAATATCTACAATTTTGACTTTTTCTAGTTATCCGTTATGCTAAATAATCGATCAAATTATAAGTGAATTGCCAATATTTATTGATCAGAATACGAAATTAGCCTACTTTCGCTTGCGACCAGTAGTCAAGACCTTAATATTATAAACCTAGACTGATTTCATCTATGGTTAATAATAAAGATTCATTAACACGTGTTCAAGTTCTCACTAGATCATCTTATATGTAACGATATGTCGACTCTTACTCCGTCAAACTATGTCTTCTTCAATCTTAAATCGAAAATGTTGGCGGGCAGATGTGCTCTTCGTGTTTTAGAGATCAATCCACATAGATGGCCAGTATATTGACGCATTATCAACCGAAGAACATAAATAAAATCGCAGGCATTCACTCGTAGTATTAATCAATTATTCATACATAAATTCTAGCATAGGTTCCATTTTTTCGCAAACAAAAAAATTGATTTAGCTACTCATAGACATGGAGAATCACAAAAATAATAATCAATTTTATAGACAAAATGAATAAAACTTGGGTTCTCTTATAGTAGTCTATGGAGGTTGTTCCAATATTCGAGAACGAAAAAGCCTACCATAAAGTGTTAAATGATTGATAAAAAAAGATATTCCCAAAGGTTTAGGAACTTTCAGGTATAAATACTCCCACTACTAGAAAACAGGAGAACAGGGACTGACAAAATAGCGACTGACAAGTCAGTCGCTATTTAGCTACTGACTTCCTAAATAGCGACTGACTGTCAGTCGCTAAACTAAGTTAGTCGCTATTTTGGTAGGTTAAATATAGCGACTGAGTCAGTCGCTATACCATTGTATATATACACACCACAGTCGTCTTCTTCACCAGTTCGACGCCCAAAATCCCCAAAAAATCAAATTTTCCCCAAAATTCTTCCCTCCCCCAAATTGCTCGACGCCGGCTCCATCCTCCATCCTCCGGCGACTGCCCCGGCGAACACACACACTCACACACAAAGGTTTCTCTCTCTCTCTCTAGATCTCTCACGCACACACTCACGCACACACACTGAACACATACACACACACACACACACTGAACACATACACACACACACTCACATTGTGTTGAACACACACACACATATTTGTTATTTTCA
>JAOWAN010029585.1:0-19711 GCA_028566635.1 Lobelia cardinalis | reverse complement strand
AGTCTTAAATATAAACGGAGGTGGCGACTCTCAATCTTTCACACAAGCATGAGCGGTCACTGAAATGAGAAAACCCGCGCGTTGTACCAGAATTCTCATCGCACATCGCAAATCCCGTCGATGTCGAGGATCGAGGGGGTTCTCACACTATGTTACCCTCTTCAAAAGCTAAAGACAAAAATACCCCATCCATCTTCTCAATCCTAGCTACTAATCTCTCCACATTCAACCCTAACTCCCCAACTGTCTTCAACACCCAGAAAGCTCAAACCCCAAAAAGCTTTGGACTTTCCCCAAACGCATCTTCTCCTCATCCTCCACCCCCACCCTACGGCCTCCCCAGCTTCCTCCACCCGCTCCTTACGCCACCACTCCTCTGTGATTATCCCCAATCTCAACCCAGTACCCACCTCCGATCCTACCCGCAACCCCCACCTTGTCTGCATCATCTTCTCCACGGGCTGGCTCGTAAACCCCAATCCTAATCCAAACATCTCCCATGTCCTAAAGATCCACAACAGCCCCAAAATACTCAACAAATTCGAAGAATACAGAGAATCCGTCAATCACCAGTACAAATTGCGGATGGGAACAAGCTGCTGAGATTCCACTGCGCCACGTTCTTGTGCGATTTGGGCGAAAACGATAACTCCAGCATATGCAATCACCAGTACGGTAGCGTCTCATACACCTACGACGACGTCATCTTCCTCCCTCACTACATCGAATTCCCCACCGACGCCATCCAGCTCTCGACAAGCTCTCCCGCAACATAAGCCTCTCCATCCCTTGCGTAGCCTCCCCGATGGATACCGTCACCGAGTCATCCATGGCCGCACTCGGCGGCATAGGTATAATCCACTCCGATAACTCCCCTTCCCTCCAAGCTTCCTTAATTCGCTCCGCCAAGTCCCTCCACATCCCTTTCGCCCATTCCGATGACCTAATATTCAAATCCCCTTCCGATTCCATCTCTTCACCGAGACATGCTCCAAACACTCCAAGATGCTCGGTGTCGTTTCAAAGTCCGACTGGAGCGATGCTCACGCGGATTCTAAGGTTTGCGAGTATATGAAAAAGTCTCTGCTATCCTTGCCTTCTTCTTATCCTTTGATTGTGGTTTTGTTGGGGGATGTGAGGAGAGGACCTATAACCTGGACTGAAATTGAAATGGAGAATAGCACTAAAATTAGGGGTTTGGGAAGGAATTGGTTATGGTGGCTGAAGGTGGGGGAAAGGATAAATATGGATCTAATAGAGAAAAGAGAGTGGTGGAAAAGGGGAAAGGATGAACCCTAGAAAGTGAAGAGGGAGGGAGGGAGTTACCTGAAGAAGATGACTGTATCTTGAATGTTAAGAGCAATGATTTTGTTACTGCTCTTTTTTAAACGTGGGTATTTTGGTCGATTTACAAGTTTTTGTTAAAAAAAATTGGATGGAGACTAATTGAATTAATGCCAGGGAGGCTATCCCTCACGAAAAAAAAAGTACGTGGAGCTCATTCCCAAAACTCGATAAGCACAGGGGGTTCGTCCAATTTTTCTCAAATAACAATGTTGACCATTCCTCTCATCTCACACAATTATTATTATTATTATTATTATTATTATTATTATTATGTATCATCTCTAGTTAATTATCTCTCTCTAACTTGATTGGTTAGTCATTTGTGCCCTATCACCCACTCTGGAACAAAAAATACACATAAAAGCTTCTACCCCACAATTAACATGTGCCACTCACGTGCTCAACGGAATAGCACTCTACCCTCAAGTGGATAAGGAAAATTTCATTCAGATACGGATCTGGATAATAAACACATAAACACAATCAAAACAAGCACATCCACCTATCCGAAACGAATCAACTCCAATGGCATCCATTTTCTCACCCTCAGCCCTCTTCAACACCACCTCCTCCTCCTCTTCCTCAACCACTCCATCTAAACCACCGTCCGTACTAAAGCCCAATCTTACCATCCCACTGACCAGACAATCCTTAACTAACTTAACCACCACTTTAACCGCCACAGCCTTAGCAGCCACAGTACTAACCTCCACACTACCGTCATTGGCAGAATCCTCCACAATATACAGCACCTACTACGGGACTGCCGCTAGCGCAGCAAACTACGGTGGGTATGGGGGCAACTCGAATAAGAAAGACTCCGCTGAGTACATATACGACGTGCCAGAGGGATGGAAAGAAAGATTAGTATCCAAAGTTGAGAAGGGTACTAATGGAACTGATAGTGAATTCTACAACCCGAAAAAGAAGACTGAAAAGGAGTACTTAACTTTCCTCGGTGGGTTCCGACAACTAGCCCCCAAGGATGTGATTTTGAATAACTTGGCATTGTCGGATGTAAATTTGCAAGATCTCATCGCTAGTGCGGATAAGGTGAGTACGGAGGAGCGGAAGGATGAGACAGGGCAGGTGTACTATACATATGAGATCGATGGCGTTGCAGCGCATAGCTTGATATCCGTAACGTGTGCAAAGAATAAGCTCTATGCCCATTTTGTCAATGCGCCAACGCCTGAGTGGAACCGAGATGAGGAGACACTGAGGCACATTCACGAGTCGTTTAAGACCATTGGATCGTTTTAGTGATCGGTTCATTGTGTGGCTTATTGTTGATAAAGAGTGGAGAGAGAATAATCAGAGGTACTTACTTGTAAAGCTTCAATTGTTTTGCGCATTTCCAGTCCACGTACTTGAATCAAAGAAGTTACTGAGACTACAGTCTGTTTGCCAATCTGTATCCAAAATCCTTTCTCTGTTTGTTCTAGCTATCAATAGTGATGCGGATAATCTACTTGATTCTTGTAAGTGAAAAATGTGCTGCCAATGCTCATATTCTAGCTATATTCACAAGCCAGTTACGATTACATAGTATTAACAATGTTGTAGTACATTCTACGGCTTCCGCAAAATTAGAGAAGAGCCAGCAACCATGTCCGTGTAACTGCTTTACCTTCAGTTACTGCAACTCTTGAGGCAGAAAAGTTGCACTGGACTGATGGCTAGTACCATCTGCCATACATAACAAGCTGCAAAATTTTAGAATACGAGATTAGGAGTTGATTCCACAATTTGAATTTAGGTTTCTATCTTCCAACTCACAAGGAAAACTATGGAGTCATGTTAGAATAGATAGAGTATATTTACAATGTCCAGTTATTGTATTATTCATTTACGTAGGAATTACTAAAGATTGCTGGGATTCTTGTGGTGCTGAATTAACAGTCAAGTGACGGATTAAAGCTATACATGACTAGTATAAGGTGAAGCCATCATCGTATGAAACGTGCCAGCCTTGTCGACAAGGTGGGGCATTTTCATTATACTCGGAACAACAGCTCCATCTCTTTTTCCAGTTGGCTCTCCCGGTGTTTGGTCGATCTTTCTTCTCATTCCACTTGTACACAATTACTCCAGATCGGTCTATCCATTCCCCGTCAATGCCTTGGTGTGGAGGAGCCAAGGCAAGTAGTCCCTTCTCCCCTGCAAATATCAGAAGCTTTAAGTTCATTTCTGCAGTATCTAATTCATGATGTTATCGAGCATATTCAAAATCACATGATCAAGAATGAGTGAGGATAAGGAGTTACATGAATTGCAAGAGAGAGTTGCCCTATGCAGGCTGATATAGTTGATGATTTCATAGACAGGGGATATTATGGACTAGTTATGCAGTGAGTCAACTCCACTGGATGTCTTCCTGTTGACATATTAAAATTTTCATGGGCTTTAACTGGGGAAGCATCACTAAGCAGGTTGAGCTGTTGACGCTGCATATAATTGAGCTTTCAAAGACCTGTATTCACTGTTCAGGAATGGCTTCTCCTGAAGATCATCAAGCAGAACCCTCTACTCTAGCAACTGGCTGTCCTTTTTGAGCTAGTTATATAGGGATATTATTGAATTAACTTTTGCAAGACTTTGAAGTCACATTTATTGTTTCTTGTGAAGCATACATATTTTTATAATGTTTCAACTTTCATGGGAGTCAGGAAAGGAACACTTGATAAAAAAGAGCTGTTTAGGAGGTTTCTCGTGCGGTCAACATCTCACATCTCACTCTAATTAAAATAAGCTCTAGCACCACAAATTAGGCAATTAGAGACTAGTTGGTGGAATACAAGTGAAACCCAATCAACCATAAAACTACTGCATCCTGTACAAGTTATACTGCCCATTCTTGCATTTCAGAGTACCCAAAGTGGTTGCAACGGAGGTCACCACCGGGGATCAGTCAGGATTGGGAATTTGGGATAACTCTGCTTCTTATAATTTATTTCCTATTTCTTTTAATTAAATTTTCTGTTTTATGAGATGTGTGACTTGGACCAGATATGGAGTATGTAATCAAAATACTACTACCTCCGTTTCTGTTAACAACTTACAAATAGATATGCAGTTGATTTGTTTGACATAAAGAGAGGGAACATTCAGAACTTCGCTTTATATTCGGGCACTGCTGCATTTTGTTTAATGGAGAACCAGTGATAAATTGTTAAAGAGAAACTCCATATGCACAAGAAAAGAAGGGGAAGCAGAGTGACTAGATATTTCAGCTTTCTAAATTGTTTATCACCAAGGAGAACATTTAAACCCAAGATATTATCCACATTATTTATCATCCCAACAAGTTTTTTCAACTCTGCTACCCCCTGTGTCCCAAAATGAGAAGAACAAACAATGTCCCTCATTTTGGGACGGAGAGAGTAGCATTTGATTAATTTCGGAGAAAATTTTTTCCAAATAGATCACAGGCCTTCTTAAGTTTCTCAAATGCAATATTTCTTTTCCTGGAGATTCTGACTTTAATTCGGCATAATATCTTGTTGTTCACAAATTCAAAAAAATTGTGCAAAATCTGTGAGGCATTCATAATGGTGAGCCAACCAATAGTTTATGTCATTGGACCATAACATGGAAATGATGCATGCAGTACTGCAATAGCTTGTCGTTGATATCTAAAGTTGCTACTAAAACAACAACTACTGATTGAGTTGTTTCGATGGTGGCAGATATTTACACTTTTGCTCTATCATACAAACTACAAATTCATCTAGCAAAATACAAATAGTGACATTTTCTCAAACAGCATATGTGCAAAATTGAGTTGTCCATACTATACTGATACACGACTTTCAACACAAGAACATTCAGGACGATTAACCGTAAATTAACATGTCAAACATGTAATTGGTCAGATATCAAATCAGTTCCTTGCTCACGAGTCACAAACAAACCAACCGCACGCTTGATTGTATGCATTTAGGGGCAAAGGTAGACAAATTTTCTGGATCCATATCAACATTCTTCCTAGCACAACAAGCTTATAATCTTTCCTAAGAGACACAGTAAATTAAACACACCTAACCGAATTTAAGCTAGAAAATAAAAGAAAAGGTTAAATAAACGATCTTTTTCACTTGGGTATTTTAGATTCAAGGAACAATTAAATGGGTGGCTGGGACTTGAGAGAAACAGTCCTAACTAGAGATAAGGATGATTGATTACCATTGGTGTGGCCATGGAAGAAGCAAGCAATTGGGGAGTTATCTTTGTCCTGATAAAGAGTGTTGCACCTCAAGCATTTCTTCTTCTTCTCTGCATTGACAATTTGCAGCTGTCTTCGGGGTGTTCGTCCCCTGTTGATGTTTGACTTGAATAACACCATTTTTTGGCCATTTGGTGGCAAGGGGAGGAGAAGGTTTTGAGGAAGATTGTAAACCAGAATCATGGTCGAATCTTCTTTCGGGTGATGCGATTACCAGGAAAATATTGATGGGATGAATGTTTAATTATGGTGAGTAGGAGCTGAACGCAGTAGGATTGAAGTTCTGCCTTTGATTCCTCCCCTTCGAAGACGGGGAGTTTGCTTTTGCAACTGAGATTGAATAATTTACGGTCTCTCGTATATATAAAGATTATAAATCCGGTCAAATGAGAACCTACATATCAGTACTGAAAATATTTTTATTGTATTTTTTAATCTCCCAATATAGTAATTTTTTTCGTGTCTTTGGTTTCTATTGGAGCAAGCCTCTTATAAATTATGTATATAATATAAATATAAAATATACATAAGTTATATAATTATAATATTTATAATTATTATATATATTTTATATTAATATTATGTACATAATTTATAATCCTTATGTATATTTTTTAGAAAAATAGGTAGTCACTCGTTATAATTTGCCCTCTTTTTTCTCTCTATAAAATTAACATCATCATCAGTTATATATTCCTTGTTAATCAAGTAACTCAAAATAATTATTAATTATCAACTACTTTAGACTAATATCGTGTATTAATTAAATAGGGAACCTTTCGTTAACGAGTCTTTTCCAATCGGTTTTAGCAAATGAAAGAAGATGAGTTGTTAAAGATATTCTTTGCCGGAACTAGTCAACAAGTACCCAGTGTTTAGCAACCGAAAGAAGATGAGCTGATACTATCTTTGTCGCTAACCCGAATCAGAAAAATTGATATCGAATTGATTCAAATCATCGTCACCCAATATGTCATTCTCTATATCACCAATTACGTATTGATAGGACCCATCGACCGATGAGGTCTAATTGTTTCTTTTGGCCAAAAAGAAGTCCAAAAAAGTTAATGAGATTCATTGAATTTTTGCACAGCTTGGCATTATTTTTTGCAAGGGAAAACCATCGGCATTAAGTTATTGCACAACTTGGCATATTATTGACTAATCGCTGATCTCATATAAATAAATGTGTTGGGTGGGAGTGGGTCTGGAAGGTCGACTGAGACTTTGTACTGACAGTAGCAAATTTATTATAAGTCCGATTAGTATTTCATTCTGAACTAGCAAAGAGTTGTAATGTGGGTATGAAGCAAAGGGCCAAATTGAATATGAGGTGCCGGAAGCAAGCTACAGTTTTGGTTCTAAAAGGATTATTATGGCTCATGATCACTTCTTCTCTGCAACCCACAAGGTTACTTGCTCTTGATTATCTGAATCCTGGTAAGTATATCTGGTTTAGAAATTTTTTAGTACTCCTACCTACTGTTAGTAAACTAGTAATTGTTATGGCAATTACAAGTTTTAAGAGGTTGATTTCTGGCCAAAGGGCTAAAATACCTCTACTGTATTGATGGTATCATCCCTTTCCACATCCCCTTAGGCCAAAATAATAATAATAATAATAATGGTATCATCCCTTCTCTTCAAACAGATTCATACGAGCGAATGCTTGGGTTAAACTATCATGTCCAGGGTGTGTTGATTTTGCACAAGGGGGGGGGGGCGAGAGAGAGAGAGAGAGAGAGAGAGAGAGAGAGAGAGAGAGAGAGAGAGAGAGAGAGAGAGATTGAACAATGATTTTATTAGAGAGATTTGAGTTCGAAAATTCGATCCACTACGTCAATTGGTTCATACTTAACACCGCATCTTTTGATGCTAGATGAGTAATAGATGTGAAAAACTCTCAAAGAGTTATGATATATATATATATATATAGTTTTACAACTAGTAAATTTTAGTTAACAGACTAAACAATCTTAGCTGATATACATTGGGATAAGATAAAATTACAATAACTAATTACAAGATAAGAGATACAATTAGTTTGGCTTGATACGCCCCTGCAAGATGGATGATCCTGAAAGTTGTCCAATCTTGGACATGAGAAGTTTGAACCTATAGGATGTGGAAGAGGCTTGGTGAGTGCGTCAACAAGTTGATCATCCCCAGCGATATATATGTCACCCTTACCCTGTCACAAACAAAATAAAAGTCCAAGGCTAAGTGTTTCATGCATGTGGAATCGGGTTAGCTGAATAGTGCGTAGCACTGAGGTTGTCACAATATATATGGCGGGCTTGACACTTGATGCGTACCCAAATTCCTGAAGAAGAGAGATGAGCCATAACACTTCAGTGGTGGTGGAAGCAAGGCTATGAACTCGGCTTCAGTGGATGATCTAGCTAGGGTGTGCTAGCGCTTGGAGCTCCATATAATAGGATTAGATCCAAGGTAGACTATATAACCAGTTGTGCTTTGAAAATTATCTTTGTCCCCATCCTAATCAGCATCGATAAAGGCGTGTAATTTCATTGGCGAAGAATTGTGAAATAACAGCCATGATGAATTGTGCCTTGTAAGTATCTTGGAAGTCGCTTAAGTACATTCCAGCGAGCATCGATCCGGGGGGGGGGGGGGACGCCTACTAGGGCTCTATGTTTTGTGGGAGTGGACAATAAAGTCCCTCTATGCAACGTTAATGGTTATGATGCTGCAATTGGTGTGGTGACATGTTTGCAAGAAGACATTTTTGCACAAGTTAAGAGGTGAAGAATATATTTACTCTGAGAAAGAAAGAGACATTATTTATGAGGAATTACCTCGACATCAATGAAATAAAAAAGAGGACTGGGATCTTTAAGAGAGAAGCGAGAAGAAAGGGTGCTAACGAACGTGTTGAGGGTGGATGGTGAAGGACATGTAACTATTATATTGTCTACATAAACAAGAACAAAGATTGGATCAATTTTATTATTGGTTGTGAGGAAAGATGATCAGAGATCGTGGAACAACAACCTTTTGAGAGAAGATGTGTTTTGAGCTCAGATGGCTTATGAGAATGATGGGTATCTTTTAAACTTACAAACTTTTGCTATAATTATAGTATTTTATTTTTATAAATTTAATTACGATAGTTAAGTTTTATATTAATGAGAATGTAAAGTTTTTTGTTATTTTTTAAAATACCATGCCTTTGAGCATAGGCATCACATAAATTAATATATTTACTCCTCTAATTTTACAAATATTTTCAAATATTATAATTATTTTTTAATTTTGTTCCCTCGAGCACGAGTTATTTTTAGTATATATACATGTATAGGAACGTGATTAGCTGCGAATCATTTCAACCAAACGAACTATTAAATGTCATGTGCATCAGTAGTGGAAATTATATCGAGCGTCTAAATAATTCTTTCGAGTTGTGCCCACATTCTCCCAATTTGACAAGTGAGTGAAATAGAAAATGAGAAAATCTGTCTTAGCTATCCCACCAGTTTATGAGCCAAATTCGATTTCACATATAATTATGTATTCTATTACATAAAATTAGAGATTTTAACAGATCCATATTCAAGATAATCTTGTTTTATTTTTGCATAGAAAAATGAACCAAAATTTTTCAAAATTTTTAATTTCGTGGTGCAATAGCTGCAAGTTTATACATTGTGTATATTTTTATGTATATTATGTGCATTTCCGGATATCATTATGTGCATTATTAGTTTAAACGTGTACATTTTTGACTTTACTGATTCAACTGTAAAGTTAAATATTATGTGCATTTTTATGTATATTTTTAAATATCATTATGTGCGCATATAGTTTAAAAATGTACATTTTTAACTTTCATGATTAAACTGCGAGTTTAAATATTATGTGTATTTTTATGTACATTATATGCATTTTCAAATATCATTATGTGTACTTGTAGTTTAAACATATACACTTTCGTATATCATCATGTGCATTTTAATTTACACATTATCTATATTTTCAGATATCATTATGTGCATTTTTAGTTTAATCATGTATATTTTCAGAATTCAAAATAATTTACAGCCTCCATTCATCTTTGTGTAATGTCTCACAATGAAGTAAGAATTGTAGCAGGGCGGAGCTAGGTGGGGGCGTGCGGGATCGGTCGCCCCCCGTATTGAAAATTTATTTATTAGTAGTAGTGATCCTCGAAAATTATAGAGATTTTTTGTTCTTATTCGTTTTTTTTGCCTTGGCTATTCTTCTCCAACGAAACTCAATTGAGTTCTTATTTTCTTAATTTTTTTTGAAAATGTGGACACAAACATAATCTCCAAAACAAAAAATGTCGTTTTGTTCCAATTTTTTGTTTTCATCTCTAATCCCGAATTCATGTAGAGAGTTTCGCCCCCACCTCAAAATATTCTTGGCTTCGCCATTGGTAGCAGCATATTGTAATGTCAAAATATTTTACTCTTGAAGGTTGAAGAGGAATATCTAAAAGCAAATCTCTAAAATAAAAAATATTATAACCAAATCCAGAAACTCTTTCCTCTCAATAAACTTTTGAAAAAAATATACCTTCGGTAATGAACAATCCAAGCTCCTCCGCAGACAAACATGCCCGTAAGACCGCACAAAAGCTCACCCAATCTACCACGTAACAATTCCTTGAAAACGCTTATGATTTCAAAATTTCGAAAATTGTAGTCAAAATCATCTCCAAAACATTGCACTCACAAATGGACCGAACGAGAAGATGACAAATTCATAAATGGATAATATAGACCACAAAATTTATAGAAAATTTACTCTGGATATTTTCGCCGTCGAAATTTGGGAATTAGGAAGATCGAGAGAAAAAATCGACTTTTTTCATTGTCACGATTTTAATATTAGGATGATTAGGGCAAGAAATTGAATGTGAGAAAAAAATTATGAAAGAAGGACGAAATTATAGTTGGTGATTGAGTTAATTTCGATTTGTGTTTGAATTGGATTTGAAAAGCTTTTTTTGTACATTTTTATATTATATTTTAAAAATAAAATAATACATCTTTAAGACATGATAAGTTATTACAATAATTTAGTTTAAAATACTACAATACTAAAATTTAGATATTAAAATAAAATTAGATATAATTCATATAAAATAATATGATTTTTTTAAAAAATCAATTTTGTAAGTTATTATATTTCACAAATAATTGTTTTAAAATTTTGTTATGGTGAGACTCGAGAGAAAAATTAAGTATATTGAAGTAATTTTAACTTGAAGAATGATATTTATAATATAAATTAGTTTTAAAAATGAATAGTAATGAATAGTGCCCATTTATCTAATGGTTAGAGAGAAGGGGAACAATTCTTGAGATTAGAAAAATCTCTCAAACATTCATCTGTCACATAGAGTAGTAGTACTTCCGAACAAGTCGAAGAACATGAGAGAGAGAGAGAGAGAGAGAGAGAGAGAGAGAGAGAGTCACTTACTTCTGCTGCTATATTCAGTTTGAGGATATGATATTGCTAATTTTTTTGAAATTGGCATTTTATGTTATAAAAGGATAATATTACAACAAGAAAGTGAAAGAATAATTATACAGTTTAAAATTTATTATTTTTTAAAACAAAAATATTTAAAATGTTAATTATTATATTTAATAGTAAAGTGTTAATATTCATAATGTTAGTAGTTGAAAAAAAAAAGCCACGTGGCCTTGTAGCTTATACTAGTATATGATAAAATTAAAATGTGGATGCTCCAATATATTGCACCACACTCGCACGCCCGCGAGGCTCCACATCCAAATCGGTTGATTACGGTACTAGTAGCCGTGGAGATTGGAGTAGAAAATTTTGATTTTCATTGAATTTGATACAAAAATTTCTAATTTTGAAAAAAAAAAAAAAGGTCGGCTTTTCAAAATTTTGATTTTTAATATTTTTGAATTTTTTTGGATTGAAACGGAAATCATGTCTGAAAATTTCAGATATTCTGAAATTCAATTCGAAAAAATATTTTCAACAATTAAATTTCAGAATTCCAATTCGATTTCTGATTTATCAAATATACAATACTTGTTTGAATATAAAATGTAGAATATATAGAGAGAATTGAATCCTTGACTCACACACTTAAAGCAAGATACTTATCACTTAAATTAATAGTTTATTTTGAACATAATTGAAATATGTTTTAATATACTAAAGATAATAGATAATATTTACTAATTTTTAAGCAACAAAATATAATATATAGTATTGACAAAATAATAAGATTACTTACAAAAATTGTATAGTATACTAATATATAAACACTTTGAATGAATTTTATTGATAAATGATCACTAAATATAAATAATTTTTAGTAATTTAAGACTATTTTTTATTTTTTACTTTGTCTAGTTTGATCTTTGATGGATATGATATATATTTGTTGAAAATTTGAAACATTTAGTTGCACTAATTTAACTGTTAATTTGGGTGAGATGTCTTTATTCGTTGGTTTATCTTGTTTATTTTTAATGTAATTATTTAATAAATACTTTTTTGAAATTTTTTATGATTAAAAAAATTGAAAATTTTCCGAATACCATTTTTTTTTTCAAAAAATACCAAAAAAATCGGATATTTGGATATTCTGAAATTCTAAAAAAAGAAAACATGCTTCCAAAATTATAATATATTGTAAAATTCTGAAAATTTTTAGATGAAAATTAAAATAAACCTTTTTATTTCAAAAATTTTTTAAAATCTTTCGGAACACCATATGCGATTTTCAGTCCTACACACTGGCATGAACTGAAGCACACTGACACAGCAATGGCGGATGACAAACATTCTTCATTCACCTTCAAATCCAGATCCCCACAAGTTCCGTGAAATTGCCCCAACCCCACAAGTTACCACCAATTCCAACTCACCCCAACTCGTTACCCTCTCTGGGGAGACATGCATCCCCTCGATCCCACCAACGACACTTTCCTCCGCCTCTTCCGCCCTCATCATCAACTTCCATGGCGGCGGCGGGTCTGTTCTCTTCGGCGCCACCACCTCCACATCATTCCATCATTCTTGCTCTACCGTAGCTCTGCTCATTGCCCGGTGCTACTGCTAATTCTCTCCGCTGAGTATCCGGCTGCCGCCAACTTATTATTCGGTGACCGTTCTGACTGTTCCTTTTGACATTTGGATCTAATTGATGGATTCATGGCCATTGTTTGAATTTGGGTATTTGTTTTTTTTTTCAATCTTCTTTTTTCAATACTGTATTCTTTTGTGATATTCGTATCGTGGTTAATTATTATGGTAACATGTGTTTTATGTTTTGCGTGATTTGCTATGCATTTTGATTATGTGATGTCTAGCTGAATATATGCTGTCCTGGATGGCCTTTTATAAGTAACTACAAATGGCTCAGGAGGTCCATTCCTATGTTCATTTTCATGCCTCTGCAGTTCTCATTGATTCCAAGGTAGGTGGTACTAGTTGAACTTACATACAAGAAGTGTAAAACCCAGGGGCATACCTAGGTCATCTTGTTTAATTGGGGGTGGGGCGAATAATTACGGGGGCTCCCCCCTCCCCCTCCTCGATTTTTTTTGGAGTATTATTAGACTTATTTTTTTAGTAATTTATACACATATTTAGTGATTAAGGATAAATAAAGTAAAATTTGTTGGAGTAACGCAATTATTTAATTTTTTGGGGTATTATTGGATTTAATTGAAATATTCAATTTGCAAAGATATGGGGTGGGGTGGGGGGGCGCGATTTTTTTTGTAGGGCGGAATATAAAATTAGTAAAATTTTTCTTCTAGTCCCTACATTTTCTTGGGGTAGGGGGTCGGTCGGCCCCCGATCTACACTTAGGTCCGCCCCCGATAACACCCCACATTCCCACATCACCCCACATTCCCACATCGGAGAGATGAGAATTTCGCATGGTTCATATAGTCCCTTAGTAGCACTTAGCACCAACTTATCTATGGACTTTTGGGTGGGCCTATAGTGGGCTAGTGGACCCTTGGTGCTCGGTGGACTAGTGGACAGGTAGTAAATTGGGTTTTCGGATTCGGGTTGTTACAGATGTTATCAGAGCATCGTGGTTCGGTTCGGACTCTGGTCGTTACAAGAAGAGTCACTCATTTTATTTATTAATTTTCTTTTGGTGAAACTATTTGTACAATGACCAAAGTGTGCCCCTTGCAAGTCATTTGCTCCTAAGATCTTATGGATAGTGTGCTGAAGGAGGGAAGGCAAAATTCAATATTAGAAAGGATGGGGGGATGTGATTTGATTTTGCTAATGGATCCCATGATGGAAAAATTATCTCATTATCACCCTTTTTAGTTCGACTTGCCTTTTCACTATCGAATTCCTGTATCTTGACTTGCGGATCTTCATTTAGTTACTAGCTATTTAATTTTTCAAGATTATTGTCTTACTATCATATTTGTTGTTGAATCTTTCAGTTCTATGTCCAAATCTCAAATAATCATTAATATGTTCCTCTGGCTACATGTACTAACTTACATTTATTTTGAATTTTTAGGATTCATAAGCATTGATTGTGGACTACCTGATTCCTCCTCTGGCTACCTAGATCCAGAAACTAGTAAATATTATGTTCCAGATGCAGGATTCGTAGACACGGGAGAAAATGTGAATTTGACATCCGACTTTGTGAACTCCTCTCCCAATCTCATATGGAAAAATCTTCAAAATGTTCGAAGCTTTCCTAATGGAACTAGGAACTGTTACACCCTGAAGCCTGAAGACGGAAAGAATAATAACTACTTGATCCGAGCGAATTTCTTATATGGGAATTATGATAACAAAAGTACATTGCCAACATTCCTCCTCTATCTGGGGACTAATCTGTGGGACTCTTTGAGTGTCACAAATGAAAATGTTCTATTGGTTAAAGAGATTATCCATTTTTCACTCATGGATTATATAGATGTTTGCCTTGTTAATATTAACACTGGGGTTCCTTTCATTTCATCACTGGAGCTTCGGCCTTTAAACAATTCCATTTATAGGACTGGTGACTCATCCAAATCACTTGTTAAGCTGGGTCGCAACTTTTTTGGGCAATACACGATTGGAACGCCAGTCAGGTTGGTGAACTCTGACTTCTATTAACTGTGTAGTGATCCATTATTAGGTGCACTTGGCTTGCCAAGATTTGAGCCGTGGGTGTTGAATTTAAGAAAACCATCTGGAGGAGGACACCATTCTGCGACAAGATTTAGATTTTTCCTTTTGAAATTTTTTGATTTAAAAATACCCATGAGGATCAGATGACCACTCAGATATATATTTACTTGAGATGCCTCCTTATTTTCCGATGCTTAACACTAAGAAGTTCACGGTTATTATAAAACATTATCGAGTAATTCCATTAGCAGACTCTGTTTTCACACTGGGCTAACTGTTTCTTTCAATTGGCTTGCTGTAGTTTCATAACTTCAATGTTCAATTTATTCACTTATTCCATGTCTGACACTTCGCCCCTTTGATTTTCCTGATTTGTGTATAATATTGATATATAGAAGAAAACTGCTCACAACTTGTTTGATTTACGTTTAAAATCGAAAGAACTAGGATGCTGAATTTTAAATATATGCTAGCGAATATTTGGGAGATGTAACATTATCGACTAAGAAATCCATATATATAGATTTTTGTTAAATAAGATGCATGTTTTAGTTTTTACAGTCCATTAATGGCTGTTTGTATATTTTTGATATGCAAACAAACAGCTGAAAATGTAAAGGATACCCTTTTTCAAGAATTTAACCAAGCACCAGTGAAGAAGATTTTCAATGTTATATATATATATATACTAGTACTTGCCCGTGTCTTAAACACACGGTGCAGGGCTCCCCTTGATTGATTCGACCTATTGATTTAATAGACTGAACAGTGTAAACCAACTCGGGCATATACTATAGATATATATATTTTTTAATTCAGTACTGTTTTCCAATAATAATTTCAGCATAATCTTAGTTTTGACCTACGACCTATCTTATAAACCTGCTAAACTCCCTGAAAGCAAAACACGACAGCTTTGTTGAATTTGACTTAAATGATTTCTTTAATTAGCTGACGGCCCGATTCATATGTACTGTATGTGCATCTTATGACAGGTTCGAAGATGACATCCATGATCGTACGTGGGATCCTCAAAGTACTTCAGGTTTCACTTTCACCCTAACAAGAGCTAATGCAATCATAGAAAGCACCAGCGACTATAGACCACCGAGCTCGGTCATGCGAACTGCGATTTCAAGCAGTAGTACTGGAAGCTGGTTATATTATTCATGGACACCACCTGAAATTTATCCCGAGTACTATTTGTGCTTGCACTTTGCTGAGGTTCTTGTTAGCGATACTAGCGCCTTAAGGCAATTTGACATTTATCTGTATGGCACAAAATGGTATCCAGAAACTATTGCTCAAACTTCTTTCTTCAACAACAATATGTAGCAATTCATCGTCAAATGCTTCAAGTATAGATTTCTCGTTTAGCCCCACCAATATTTCTGGACGTCCTCCTATGCTGAATGCCATTGAGATTTACAAATTCAAAGATTTCTCCCAATTGCCTACTGAACTAGACGACGGTATGTCTTCAGTTTTCATGCTTCTGAATTGTAATATAAATTTCTTTTTTTCCGTAAGAATATTTTCTTCGTAAAATGATCAATGTCCATTTGTTTTAAAATTTCATATTGCATTTTTTTTTTCAAATGAGGATTGTTAGTGGTTGCCTACCTACCCCCAAACATGACTCAAACCCGTAACCTACAGGTGAGGCGTCTCACATTGTATGATCTGCAATTAGTGAACATTTATTTGAGATCGAAGAACTATGTAACATTACAGTACTTGTACTAAATACTCACATATACTAGCATATTCGCTCGCAGAATGATGCTTGATTGTTGAGGTTATAGTTCACTCCCCTTCTCATGAAGTGAATTTCAACAATAAATAATGGGTCTAGAGAGAGAAAGAGAGTATTGCTTTTTCTTTGTATTCTTTTTGGCCTTGGAATGATTGAAGCTGGCATCTTTATTTTGGTTTGATTTTTGTTACTTGTGTATGTAGTTGATGGCATTGTCAGTGTCAAAGAGTTCTACGGCGTGAAGAAAAATTGGCAAGGAGATCCATGTATGCCGGACGAATACAAATGGGATGGTTTGAGCTGCAACAACGCCAGAATAACTACTCTGTGAGATTGTGCATATATAGATTGACATCTGCAAAACTAATGCATTAACATCATATAAACTTAAGATTTTCTGATTGTTGCATTTACCAAACTTCATCTTCATTCTGCCAGCATTTCTCTAACTGCATGATCCCAAAGTCGCAGGTGACTAGGATCCTAAAGCGAAAAACTCTTGCTTCACTAAATCGGACTCATTTCTCTAGTTAGAAGAATAATATTCAAATGACGATAATCTGTAGTCCGATTTTTCAAGAAATGTTATCCAAATTTTGTAAAAGGTGCAGGGATGAATTCACGTCAGGGGTGAGAATCCTAAAGCAAAAAATTCTTGCAAAATGGACTCTCTAACAACTTGCATTGTGAGACGAGTACTTGAGCATCGGATTCCTCTATTCAGGACGATAGATTCCATGACAATAATATGTAATTTAATGTTTGTAGAATGTTACCAACTAAGCGAAACTGTTATTTGATTTGAATTGACATATTTGTCTCGTGTCCAGGAATTTGGCATCAAGCGGATTAGCTGGAATGATAGCTCCTGCTATAGCTAATCTCAGTTCGTTACAGTTTCTGTAAGAATAATTAAGTACATATTAAGCAGTGCCATTTTTCTAACTATTTATGCTTTTGCATCATTAATAAGTTTAACTTAAAGTACCTGATTCAGCACATTTGTAGCAACATTAATAAATGTGGCAATTATTCAAAAACATTTGAATATTGAGTAATGCATTTAATATATCTGTTGCGTTAGTAGAGTCCTTTTCAAAAATTAAGGGTTAACATGTGTGTATATATTAGATTAGTACATGGTATGCGTTTGTTCGGTGTTAGGTGACAAAATGTACATCAACAAAAATACTATTTAAGGTGGAAATTTTACTGATTGAATCTCGCGTCAGAACTCGAGTAGTTTTGTTGAAGAATGAAGCCTGTTTGCTGTGCCCAGATAAAAAAGAAACGTTTGAAAACTGCAAAAGTAGGCATGGGCTTTCCCTGTTGCACATGGGTATGTCATGTTGGGCATGGCCGTGTGGCAGGATCTCTGCAACTAATATCAAACTTCAGGATTGCACACAGGCATGTCAAGGAAACGACATGGCCGGGCACAATTCGCACCGCAGCACCCATAAGTGGCGCGTTAGTGCATTTAGGCGAGAATTTTTAGCTTTAATTTTCAGCCCTAATTTGACCCTAGGGTCATGGAGAAGTATGACTCTATTGTTACCTAGTTTATGTGAGAACAATTTTTAGAAAAACTAGTTTATTCTTTCTAGGGTTTTAGATTATTGTCGTGAGAGTTTTTGTGAGGCGGACACTGCTATTGCTCTTTTTATAGAAAGGAACAACGAATACACCAAAGCTCCCAAGAACAAATCAGAGTGCGGGATCCGATCATCAGTAAGAACTTAGTCAAATTTGAACAAAACTCGATAAACCTCTCGTTACTCTTTCATATTTTATCGCTTATTCCGCGCTTTGTTACATCGATTTCGTAACAAGTTTGACTAGCATTTCTAACTTAGCACTAGGGCTGTACTCCAAAGAAGCTTAGAGTAATTATCAAATTCAGAAAAACAACTTGTCAAGGTATACTGTAATAAATAAAGAGTAGTTTCACACACTGAACTTCCAATTTTATTTGTATTCTTTCTTGTCAGGGATTTATCTTACAATAGCTTAAACGGAACAATCCCAGAATTTTTAGGAAACTTGCGATACTTGAAAGTCCTGTAAGTCATCAGATCCTGATACAGATGTAAAGAACTCTCTTTTCGGAATTTCACATGGTTTCATCAATTAGTATATTCTCACTCCTTATTTCACTGCAGCAATTTAACAGGAAATAAGCTCACTGGCTTTATTCCTCAAAATCTCATTGATAAAAACAGTTCGGGATTCTTATCTTTGAGGTTTGCCGACAAATACAATCCAACTGAAAATCTTGATAGTGCAATATTGTTTGGCCGGTATAAGTTATCTGAATTTTAATGTATTTATGTATCAAGTGTCAATGGGAATGCATTAGAGTGTACAGAGCTATGCAATGTGGGAAAGGGAAAAAATAGGATGGTTATTGTTCTAGTTACTGCAGCTGCTTTTGGCGCGCTTCTGATTCTTTTATTGGGCCTATTTTTCTATCTCAAGTTCAAGAGGAAAGGGCATCGAGGTAGCTCCTTCAATAGATATATCTTTATTTAAGCTTTTGGTTTAATAAGTTCCCTAGTACCAAAATAGATTCCCTGCATATCTAAAGCAATTTTAGTAGTGATGAAATATGCCCCAAGCTTTATTTTCATATTAATGGATTCAGATCAATCCATTCAAGAAGGATGGGTAAACTCTGGAAGTCAAAGGTTCAACAATTCTCAAACCTACAGCGGACGAAAGTTCACCAATACTGAAATTATCAACATCACTTCCAACTTTAACAAAATACTTGGGAAAGGAGGATGTGGGACAGTATATCAGGGATACTTGGAGGAGGGTACACCAGTTGCCATCAAAATGATCTCAAGATCATCAAGTCTAGAAAATCAATTCCACACTGAGGTATGTTAATTTAAGCAGCAAAAATCTACTATCACTTTCACAAATTCATGCATGGGGTTTATGTAATTATGAGTATGTGCTCGTTATAGTTCACATTTCATCTATTGCACGTCTTTCTGATCGTAGGTAAAACTATTAATGAGAATTCATCATAGGAACTTGACTTCTCTGGTTGGTTTTTGTGATGACGTTGTGACCATGGCCCTAGTATATGAGTACATGGACAATGGAAATTTGCAAGAACATCTATCAGGTATCAGATATAGTGTACTCCCATTCATCGGCTAAAGACCCAATTTGGTCCCTGAACTAAGGACCTATTGTATAAGTAGTCCCTAATCTAATAAAGTTGAGGGTCA
>JAOWAN010029577.1:0-19713 GCA_028566635.1 Lobelia cardinalis | reverse complement strand
ACGCTTCCTATTCCGAAATTCTCAGCCTTTTTATCAACAATAGACTGAGATTCTATAGTTACACTTTTATTATAAGGAGTACTTTCGAAAAAGCCACTAGATTTACTATATGAAACACTACCCTCCTTATTTAGAATTAAATTTTTTGTGCAATCATAATTGATTTCTGAATAACTTCCGAAAGAGTGCGAAGTTCATATAATCGCATCTCAACCTGTATCTCCTCTTTTAAGCCATTCAAGAAAATGCCTTTAGCAAAGTCTTGATCAATCTCCTGCAAGGCTCCAACGAACTTCTCGAAATTTTCAACATATTCATCGACAGTCCCTATTTGCTTCAACGACAATAGCAACTCGAAGGGATTCTATATCATCGACGGTTGAAACCGCCTTATTACTGCTAACTTGAACCCCGCCCAAGTAGGATCCGAATTGCATCTTTCCCACCATTGAAATCAACTGAGGGTAGGAGCATCTAATGCTACCAATATTGCTTGCATCCTCTCTTCATCACTGACACCTTTCAACACAAAATACCTCTCCAAACGATGTGTCCGATAAGCGTCGTCTCCCGCAAAAAATCGAAATCTCCAACTTTCATCATTTATCGCATGATGTATCTTTGGGTGGCCCTCGCACCCAACTAGTTTCCCCTTCGTCACTGTTAGGGAATTCTCCTTATGAATCCCTAATTTTGCAGCGATCCCCGCAAGAAGATCCTCCATCTTCTTGGTTTTGGCTTCGTTCAGTTCCAAACAAGTGCGCAACTCCTCGCGTTCCTGGTCCCAATCATCGGAAGATCTCACCATGCTCCTTGTCTTCATACGCAGCACAAGAATCACGAGGAATTTTCAGGATCGGTGCATCTGATACCAGTGATATAACTAATATAAAGAAATTAGGAAGAAGAGCACAAATAGATGAATAACTTTTATTGATTGAAACATAAATTACAAATTGGAGAAAAGAATGATTCTGATTCCTAATGAATCAGATCCTAATTCCGAATGAATCAATTTTACAAAAGGTTAACTGTGCAGTTAAAAAAATGCCAGCACTTAGTTATTTCTATATCTTCTAAACTGACGCCTACATACAGTTGTTTAATAGCAGGCATAACTACTGTATTTACCCTATCAATATTCCCTCTCTAAGAGAGCTAACTTGTCCTCAAGTTGGAAAAAAGGAAAATTCTCTTGTCTTGTATCTTGGCTGCAAGCTCCCAAGTATTGTCAGAAGAAGGTAAATCATCCCATTGAATCTGCTACTTCTTGTTCCTCCTCTTCCTCATCCTCTCTAAGTATAAGCATCCTAAAATGGTTCTTTTTACACTTGTGTTTCCAATTGTAAGGTTCATCACAGTGAAAACATAAACCCTTCTCTCTTTTTTCCCTCATTTCAACACTAGGTAAGTGCTTAAACTCCCCCCTCTGTGTCTGGAACTCTCTTTTGTGCTACCAGCCCCATAATCATTCACCACGCTTCATATTTCGGAATTCTCAGCCTTTTTATCAACAATAGACTTAGATTCTATAATTGCAGCTTTGCTGTAAGGAGTACTTTTGAAAAAGCTACTAGATTTACAATATGAAACACTACTCTCCTTATTCAGAATTAAATTTTTTTGTGCAATCATAATTGATTTCTGAATAACTTTCGAAAGAGTGCGAAGTTCATATAATTTCACCTCAACCTGTATCTCCTCTTTTAAGCCATTCAAGAAAATGCCTTTAGCAAAGTCTTAATCAATCTCCTGCAAGGCTCCAACGAACTTCTCAAAATTTTCAACATATTCATCGACAGTCCCTGTTTGCTTCAACGACAATAACAACTCGAAGGGATTATGTATCATCGATGGTTGAAACCACCTTATTACTGCTAACTTGAACCTCTCCCAAGTAGGATCCAAATTGCATCTTTCCTACCACTGAAACCAACTGAGGGCTGGACCTTCTAATGCTACAAATATTTCTTGCATCCTATCTTCATCACCGACACCTTTCAAAACAAAATACCTCTCCAAACGATGCGTCCAACCATAAGCGTTGTCTCCCACAAAAATCGGAATCTCCAACTTTCGCCATTTATCGCATGATGTATCTTTGGGTGGACCTCGCACCTAACTAGTTTCCCCTTCGTCACTATAGGGAATTCTCTTTGATGAATCCCTAATTTTGCAGCGATCCCTCCAAGAAGATCCTCCATCTTCTTGATTTTGGCTTCGTTCAATTCCAAACGAGTGCGCAACTCCTCGCGCTCCTGGTCCCAATCATTGGAAGATCTCACCATGCTCCTTGTCTTCATACGCCGCACAAGAATCGCGTCGGATTTTCAGGATCGATGCCTCTAATACCACCGATAGAACTAATATAGAGAAATTAGGAAGAAGAGCACAAATAGATGAATAACTTTTATTGATTGAAACATAAATTACAAACTGGAGAAGAGAATGATTTTGATTCCCAATAAATCAGTTTTACCAAACCATAACTTTCCAAAAAACTACCTAATGAGACTACAATGTCTCTTATTTATAGAATAGGCTAAATGATGCAAAAAAAAAAAAAAAAATAACCGCACACATGCAGTTACACAAAAGGTTAAACTGCTCACATGCAAGATGTTAACTGCACATATGCAGTTATAAAAAATGCCAGCAGTTAGTTATCTTTATCTCTTCTAAACTGACGCCTACATACACCTGCTTAATAGCAGACATAATTACTTTATTAACCCTATCAAAGACTTGAAGCGATTGTTCCTCATGTCGTTGCCAAGTGTATGCCCTTAATCATGCTTGGGTTAATTAGAAAGAAAAAGGAGGAATGAAATATTGATTCCTCAGTTGAGCTTAAAAAAAAAAAAAAAAACATTTGTTCTAATTGTGTTGTTTTTATTTTCATGAAATGTTCTACTCTTACCATCGCTAGCTAGCCGCCTTGAATTTTCATTTTAACATGAATCAGGCAGCTAGTCGCCTTGAATTTTCATGAAATGTGAATGCTTCGAAGAAGAGATGCGAATGTTTAGACGAGGAGAAGTTGTTCTTCTCCTTTTCAAGGACGGCCTTATAGACCTTTTTGGAACTGGTAGAACTTTAAATGATTTCGCGGGGCTTCTCTCGTCTTGGAGCAGCGGCCAGATTGATTCATATGGTGGGTGTCCGTTGCAGCAGCCGATCCCGATGGCCCATGGAGCAAGATAAGTCCCTCTTGCAATTTGCTGTTATCTTGTTGTAATAATAGTAAAACAATTATTATAATATTTAAGAATTTAAGTGTATAAATTTTAAAGTTAAAACTTAAAAGTATCGAAGTGAGTATATGATAATGGGGCGAAAATGAGAAATTAGGGCGATAAATGACAATGATATTTTAGTTAAAATAAGGGCGATGATAAGGAATTTTAGGAGCGGTAAATAGCAATGGAAAATGGGAGAACCCAAAGAAAATGACCACAAATTGCAAAATATTGGTATGTGTAAAATGGGTCAATATTAGTTTCTCAAACAATTATAAATCCCATGGTGATTTCTTTTTATTTATTTTAATCCATCTCAATTTGAGTTGTGGATTTCTTGCTTCTCAGGTATTAGGGTTTCTTGTTTTCCGGATGAAAATGATTAGTTCATTAAGTTGACCTATGTTTAATTATGTACACAGGAGGATCAATTAAGCCCAAACGAGTTGCTCACGGTATTAGTAAGGGTGGTGCTAAATGCCGCCTTTAATTTTCTCACTACCGTCTTCTTTATACCAAAATTACCCCTTACCCAAAACAAACTCACAACGCACAACGATGCTCCAATTTGATCTTGAAAAAAATGAGTGGTGCCCATCACAAGAAAGATATCTTAGGCCAATGTGAATCACATTATGTGACCAGTAATTTTAATTAAGGAGCACTGCTTAATCAATTAATTTGTCATAACTAACCCGTCATGATTAGTTTTTCTTTTTTTGGTGGAAGGGTTAGACTAATGTCTCCTGCTCTTTAACATGGATAGAATCAAAAACTATTGTGTTGATTCGGAATCCAAATTCGGAATCAATAATTCTACTCATTTGTTCGAAAAAGGAATTCAGTTTTCTTGATGCAGACGCCGGGAAAGGAATTCACTTCTAGAGATGGTTTTAGGATTTTTCTTCGTAGGGATAATTTTGGTATTATTCAGGCCGTACTGAGAATTTTAGGAGCGGTATTTAGCAACCCACGGTTAGTAATCGTCTTGTCTTGCTCAAAACCAAAGAATCTGGTCTGGAATGATTTATTTTAAATTAGAAAATGTCCGTGCCTCCAGAATAAAATTTAATTAGTATACTTTAAAATAAATTTGAAAATATTTATATTTGAGAGGACAAAATAGTTTTTCCCCGTATTTCCCATGTCCCCTACCCCTAAGGTTGGTTGGGTACAAGTTGAACCAAGTAATCCCCAAGGCAATCCCTTTTCTCTTTTACTTGAACCAAAATAAATAAATAAGTGAAAGTTAATTTCTCTTATTATTATATTTAATGATAAAGAAGAACCAATCATTTCCCAAAAATCTCTTTTAAAACAGTAAAAAAGTAATTAAGAAAAGTAAAAACATTTTAAATGTTTTAACATTGAACACACCCCACTGTAGAAGCCACCTACATCCCCACACCAGCACCCTCTCTCAAGCACCGCCACCATCAACACCACCCCTGAACACATCAGAATTCCTGCACAAGGGAGAAATTCTCAAACCCACATCTCATTCAGTGTGCACTAAGGCCTACTGTGCCTGTCAAAGCAAGGTGAAGTATTTTTCCAGGTCATCTCGGCTCTCAGGTAAGAACTCAAAATTTTCTTTCATAATTTTGGTGGGTTAGACCCATATGCCTTTTTACAAGCTGGAGCTTGTGGCTATGGAGCCTCTTTTACAAGCTACTATGTTGCTGCAATTATAATTTTTTACAACCCATATGCCTTTTTACAACCCATATGCCTTTTTACAAGCTACTTATAATTTTTTCCCCAATTATAAACAACAATTCTCCCCATAAACCTTCCTGCTCTCGCATAAACCCTAGAAATCCAAATCCGCCCATTCTCTCCGTCGATCAAAAGCACCAATTTGTTTTTTTTTTCCTTCCAAACATGAATGCCAACTTCACAAACATTGCAGAACAAAAGGATAAAAGCTCCACCAAAAATGCAAAACATAGCAGTAGAGAGAAATAAATCTCGGTACAGTGATTACTACTTACTTGAGCGGCAACATGTGGAAAGAGAATTCACGAAATCGAAATCGAAATCAATATCTCAGACTACTTCTAAATAAAATAATAGTATGAATTATGAAGTGATTGTCCAGTAACACAAAATCTAAAAAACTAATGTCACCTCAACATCTCCTGATATTTGAAGAACATAGAAACAATCTTCAAAACCATTGTTTATGAACCCATATTAGTAGGCCTAAGCTGCAAAAGATGGCTTGGAAGCGGCCGATAGTCTGGACCTCTTCTTGGCCAAGCTCTCAAGGCGCTTTTCCCTCTGCTCCTTCATCCTAATGGCATGAAGCTTTTGGTAGTCGGAAGCCTCTGACTTAGCCTTGGCAATCCTCTTCTTGTTGTCAGCAATTCTGGCTCTCTTCCTTTGCAAAGTCAATGGTGTCACTAGCCTCTGAATCTAGGGAGCTTTGCTGACCTCCTTACCAGATTTGTTTGTGACGGTACGCCCGTAGGTGTTGAACATACTTCCTCTGTTCCTCACATCATCGTCCTTGGAGAGGTTGAAGAGCTTCCTGATCTTCGATGCTCTCTTTGGACCTCTCATTCTTGGTTTCTCAACATCGGTCAATCCAGATAGATCATTCTCACCTTTCTTCACAATAATCAAGTTCAGAACAGAGAGATCCTGGCTGGCAATGCATCCACGAACAGACTTCCTTTCCCCATTACGCCTTCCATATCCTCGGAAACAAGGATTACCTCGGGTAAGCAAAAGGCGTACATGCCCTGGGGTCAACACTCCCTGCTTCATTGGGAAACCTTGCTTGTCACATCCATAATCTTGAATACATAACCCTTGAACTCCTCGCCGAGTGCATCTCCACTGACCTCCTGCAAGATTCTCTTGTCATAAAAGGCACAAAGCTTTTGGTCATCATCAATTTCACAATTCCAAGCTTCATTTGGCACCCAATAGTCGGATTCGCAATGTTGAACTTCATCTTCGAATGGAGAAGGAGAAGGCCAGGAAGATGGTGAGAATGGGGCAGCTGCTCCGATTTTTTGCTCTGCCTTAAAAGCACCAATTCGTTCTAAGATCTCCGGTTCGAACGGTACTGTTTAATTTCCACAAATCCTGCTCTTCAATTTCTCAATTAACACACACAAACGGCCTTTTCGAAGTTTAACGGATTGGGTAAAGATTCGGATCAGTATGCCTTCTCGAATTTTAACGGATTGGGTAAAGATTCAGATCAGTGTACTTTTGATCCTAGGTCAGTATCAACTTTTCAAATTATCTCATTAAAATAGGATAGGTATCTCATGATTACCTAATATTAGGAACTTACGAAAATAAGGAAGCTTTTCCCGTTCACGACTTCAAGCCGTTCTCTATCCAAGACAAGAATAAAGGCTTTACAGGGTAAGCCTCTCGCCCCCCCCCCCCCAACCGCCACTGTCCACCTGCCGCAATTGACTTCTTTGGCGACCCAATTGACTCTTCCCCGATATGGTTCAAGCCATCTTTGTTTCTCAGCCCCACAACGGAGCTGTCATTTAAACTGAAACCAAGCAACGGGCCTTTCCTTCTTCAAATCTGAAAATGCATAGCGTTCTTCTTCCCCAGTTTCTGATGTGATATTCCTCGCCGCCTTCGGGAGTTCTTCCTATGTTTCAGAGATAGGATGAGAGGATTTTTTGTATTAAACTCACCAACTTACCCCTCATGTGCAAGGCACATGGTTGCTTTTCACCGAAAATTGGGTTTGGGGGTTGGTTGAATCAATTTGATACGTTGGGGGGTTATATCAATTTGATACGCTGGGAGGTCATATGGGTAGTGCATTATGATGGATACTTTGGAGGGTAGATTTTTATTTTCCTGAAAGGACAAATAAACTATTCACAATAGTTAGCTTCCTTGGTCTAATGTTAATTGTTGAAAAAAAAATAGTGTCGTCACATTCACATAATTCATCTTACAAAGACGGATAGAGTCAACACACATAGCTCATGGACTATATATGGTATAAATAAATGTGCGTCATTCTGTGAAAATATAATTTCTATTTAACCACTTTCCCAACTTGATTGGACATTATTTTAGTTTTAAAGCCTAACACCCTTGAGATGTAAAAGCATCTATATCTACATTTCTTCATTTCAAACAATTTTTGCTTAAAGAAAAAACTAGAGATTATCAAATATTACTCGAATGCTCAATGCATCCCCACATGCAACAAAAAAGCAAAAAATATCCTACAATATTATGTAGTAGTCTCTCTAACTTCTTTGGGATACTTCTTGTTTCCTTTCAGGATCTAGGTGGTGCCACACAAATGGCGCCCAAGCAACAAAAAGGGAAAAGCACCAGCACCGGGAGCAGTAGCGGCAAGAATCTCAAGCAAAACAAAGGGAATAGCGGCAGCACCGGGGACAATAGCGGCAGTACTCTCAAGTAACGTGTTTCACTTGACAAGTCTCCATGAGATGCATTTAAAGGCTTGAACATTTTTTGAGTTCTATTTTTCAGCAAGTTAGGATATTCTGCCAACTTGCTTTGTTTTGTGCTTAATGGTTTTTAAGGGTATAAATTTTTAAAGATGTGACTCATTTATTTATCATATAAGCACATTGGTCAATTTGTCTACATTTACTAATCTAGTTCTACACCCTCTCTTCACCTATATAGCATATTGTCTCCCACCTTTAAAAATTTTCAAGTAAATCTATTATGCTAGACCTTCAGCAATGAAAGACTTGCACCATATGAGCTTGGATGCAAGTTTGCAATAATGAAAATGTTTGTGTCCACAAGTCTTCTTTAATTTAATAGGGATGCATACGCCTACCTCTTTGTCACTCGTCACAACTTTTTATTTTATTGTATTGGTCTTTACTTCCTTTGCTCATACAAAATGCATAACCAAAATGTGATTTCTTAATGATTCCACAAGAAACATGCTATTACAATTACACAACACATGACACATGCTCTTACCTATATCTCAAATATGTAGCACGAAAATCTATTGCAATCAAGGGATAGATTATCATGAATCACATTTGAATAGTGGCAACTAATTAATCTTATTCATGAGGCCATGCATTATCTCTATTATTGAGGATTGTAAAACAAAATTACATCAGTAGTTGCATGTCATTCATCAAATGTATATTTATTATCAAATCTAGGGTTTGAGTGCGCATTACCCAAATCTTCTGATTGTTGTTTATCCAACAACGCCATGTTTAAAAGGTAGCAAAATGAAAGTCTTGTTACAATATAGAACTTTCCCGTTACTGATTCGAACATTTTGTTAAATAGCAAATTCAAGAAGGACGACATAGATGCAATGATGAAGGATCAGCAATACCTGGGCGAGGGAAGTTTCGCCAAAGTTTACAAGGGAAAATGGCAAAAGAAAGAAGTTGCCATTAAAGTGTACTTACGCAACCACTTTGGAGCATGGAACGTAAGCACATACGAAATAGACTATTGTTGCAAATGAAATAGTAATATACTTAATGCACATACCAACTAATACTTGTTGCTATTTTTTCAATTTTACTAGAGAGAGAAGAGGTTCTTTGAGGAGATGAAGAAGCTTCCCCCACATCCCAACATAGTGGATTGCCTAGGCTACTGTGACGAGAGTTCAGATACTCAGCAGCTATATTTAGTCCTCGAACACATGGATTTCAATCTCAACGATAAGAGAGAAGGTAATTTCAATTAGAATTTACCTTAGAAACATTGAAAGCTTATGTACTTTGTTGGTTGGAACATGGCATAAACTTAAGAGGAGAGTAGGGGTGGGTAGCTTGGGATAGAAACTTGATTTACAAAAGTATCTATACATATATGAATAGGCATAATGCTCTAGGGTGATCATCACATAGGGGCATTTTGTGTCAATGTTTGTTTAGGCTTCATTGCTCATTGATGCTCCTACTTCTTTCTTTCTTGTGTATCACTAAGATAGGTTTTCTGCATTCCTATTGTTCTAAGAAATAAAATGATTTCAGATGTTGCTTACTCGATAACCTTTTATGGTTTAATCCTTAAGAACATATTAATGTAGGCTATAGGCTTCACATCCTAGAAGTAACATCAGCCAAATATTTTATGAACCAAGATCTCATATACACCACGATTTTACCGAAGCCACTTCATATTGAAACTACAATGTCCCACATAAGTAAAGCTTATGCCTTCTCTAATGTGCTTGACTCAATGTAATGATTGACGTCATATATAACTACCTAAAGACCATGTCCAGTAACATATGCATAATAAAATCCATGATTGTATGTTTGTCATTCAAGGGTTCTTTTCGTATGCGATTTGAATTGGATTAGTCCCGTAAAATGGAGGATCTAGTCATGCGTTGCATACGGGCTTTCATGGGAGAAGGATGTTCATGGGGCATACGTAATGAACTCTTGTATCTTTGAGATATGGTGTTTTCCACCTATTTCTTCTATGCAGCAGAAAGTGCATAATTCTCTCATGGTAGAAATATTTATCCACCTTTTCATTGAGATATAGACGTTTTGGGCTTTACGGAGGTTATCTAAATGGATATGGCAAGGGGAGCTCCACTTTAGTTCACTGGTTTCTTATTTCACTTTTTTATCTTTTCCACCATTTTTGTTCCTTTCTGACATTTTTTCTTTGATAAAAGAAGAAATATCATTGATAAGAGAAAAAAAAGGTACAAATTTGACATTGGATCCTCTCGTTAGCAACCTACTTAGAACATCCACAAATAACGTAAAAAGAAAGGAGATATTGGATCCCCTCGGCGAAGTGGCATGAAACTACTCCTAGGCTCCCCATTAACAATAATGGAGAATGAGGAAGATGAAAGACACCCTCTAATCCATTTACGCCATATAAACCCAAAAGCTTTCCTTTACATAACTAGATTAAGAAAACGACAATTTACCCAATCGTAAGTCTTCTCAAAATCCAACTGAAAAATTAACACTTTCTTAACTCTTCTCCGAAGATCATCTACAATCTCATTAGCCACCAACGATGCATCAATCACTTGACGACGACCCTTAACAAAAGCACATTGAGCTTTAGAAATGGTATCTCCGATACCTCCCCAAATTTGCGAGAGAACACTTTTGTTATAGTCTTGTAGATGCTAGTAACAAGGCTAATAGGCGAAAAATCCTTAATCTTTGAATACCTCTCCTTAGATTTAAGAGTTATAAACGTGGAATTGATACACACAACCCCATTAGCATAAAACTCCGACATCACTCTCAAAATGTCACTCTTTACGATGTCCCAACAAGAGTAGAAGAAGGCTAGTGTAAACTCATTTGGACTCGAAGCCTTATCTCCGGCTAACTCTAAATGGCTCGCTTATTCTCACCTTCCCTAAACGGTCTCTCCAAACCCTTTGCCCTCTCTCGTGAAATAGGACTCGAGTTCAACCCCTCAATCATCGATCGGCTAGCATTATTCTCTGAATATAAATTCTCATAAAATCTTGAAATCTCCTTCGCAATAATCCCCACGTTTCTACCAATAATTCCATCGTCCATCTCAATTTCCTTAATGTACCCGCGTTTACGCTTTCCACTAGCCACCCTATGAAACAACTTGGAGTTGCAATCCCCTCCCTTACCCATTTAACTCTAGCCTCTTGACACCAACTTAAATCTTGATCAAAATATCATCAATCTCCTCATTCTGCCTAGTACATCTATTCACTTCCTCATGTTACAAACACCTAGTCTCTTCAACCCTATCTAACTCCTCAACTTCCCTAATAAGCTCACTCTTCCTCAACCTAATATCCCCAAACACTTCTTTATTTCAAACCTGTAACTTCTCCTTTTAAGAATCTCAGTTTACGCATCAAAACGAAACCTCCCCACCCTCGACTACAAACCCCTCCCACCGGTGATGCACTAATTCTTTAAAACCAGGATGAGATCATGTTCTTAAAGCGAAAAGGGGTTGGACCCCACCGAATAGGAGAGGATTCAAGCAAAACCGAAAAGTGATCCGACACAATTCTAGGAAGAACCGATCCAGCACAGTTCCTTTTTGACGTTGAACTCATTAAAGGAGCAACGAAGATATTTTATGTTAAATTGAAGAAATTAATTAATCAACAAACATAGAGAAAAACATCACAAAGTGGTTAGAGGATCAATTACCTACAAAGAGCACAAAATTAAATTGGTCCTCATTAATTAGATCTCTCTATTAAAAAATGCCATAAGGCAAAAAAAGGGGGCAAAATAAGTCACTGCAGTATGGGAAACCCAAGCGGACCGCTTGCATAATGAAACATGCTCATGCTCGCGCACACAACAAATGCACAAATGCACGGTGTGGCTAATTTAGACAACTGAGGTCTGCCTAACTAGACTAGTAAAATAGTATTGTATCTTTACAAAGTATCAATATCCTAAACAATGCTACTCTCGCGACAATGCATTTTTTTTTAACTTCTACAAAGCTGAAGCAACGTCTTGTTCCCACGAGTATAGTTAATTATTGTAATATTTCCAATATGCTTGCCAATAATATATATTACTACACTCATGCCCCATCAATATTTACTCCGTCTTTGTTTTGCTTCGCTTTTTCATTGTTGAAGGCCTTGACTGGCAACACACACTTCAAATCTTAGTTCAAGCCGCTGAGGCAGTGCAGCATATAAACCATATGGAGATTATAATTGCAGATTTGAAGCCCGATGCGATTATGTTTGACAAGGTGCGAAATTTATCATCGTATGCAGAAACATTTTATACACGGACCTGCTTTTCTATTGTTTTCTAATTCCCATTTTGGTTGGCAGAAGTACAATGTCAAACTAGTCGACTTCAACATGTATGTCGAACTCAAATCTAAAAAGTTTATAGAAGTTGACAACAATGCATATGCAGCACCTGAGATTACAAGAAAAGGTAATTCTAAATTCTCTTTTAGTAGTTTGGAGGCATGAACATCTAATAGAATAATTTTCAGCTTTGCTAGATAACACTATAGCAGGCACCAAGTTAAGTTATTGAACACCGCAAGTTGTTACACGAATGAATATAAGACTACAATAAGCATGTCAAATTCCTAAGTCGGCAATGGTTGCCTCTAAAGTGTTCATCATAGAAAAATGCGCAGAATGCCAGATTTGGTGGCTCTATTACCAATTGAATCCCAATACAACTGTCATGTTTTGTCTAATGGGATGGGATGGTTGCGGTTTGTATGGAGGTTTGGCTGTGGAATATCCCGTTGCATTTTGCATTTTCATTCTAATTTCACATACTTATTGGCTGATTAGAGTAAGGAGGGTTTAATATACTTTTAGGAAAATTTCCATTTTCACTTTTTACAGCACGTGAATGATCGAGAGGCTTATTTAGCTCTTGGTGTTATTAATTTTCATTCTTGGTGCTGCATTCTCGTGGCCAGGTATATTGGATTCGTATTTTGGATGGTTTGTGTTGTTAGAATCTAGTCTGAACTCTTAGCTTCCCATTCAAGTCAAATAACCTAGTCAATTCTTCTCTTATATGTTCACAAGGAGCATGTTAGTGGCAAGTTGGAGAAACTTGTCTGAGCAAAAAATTATCAAAGAGAGTAGTGTTGTACAAAATAACAACAGCTTATGATAATCTTTTCGTAAAGAGTAGCTTGGCGCATGTTTATCCTTGAGATCATATGTTTGGGTGTCAGGAAACCATCATTATTACTACTACTGTTTCACTTGAGAGGCGTCGGGGGAAAACAGTGATGCTGACTTAACATTGGCAGTTAGGACTGATTTGCTTCTTAGGTTCTTGTGGAAGCAATATCATGCCTTTTCTCGGTCTATTATGGAAAATGCTGCTTTTATGGCCTCCATATGGGCATCGACTAGTGTAGTTTTCTGTCACTTTACATGTTTATAGCCGGGCCCTTGTTTATAGACTGCCTTATTTTCTTCCTTTTTCTCCTTTTTGCTCTGAGCAAATCTCGGGGAAGGGTTGAACGCTATTGTGTAGCCTATGAACATTATATGACAGCTGTTCACAAAGTAGGAATTGGACATGCTTATTACAGTCTATCATTACTTTCATTATGTACTATGATCAACATTATTTTCAAGTAAAAAGCTTTTGCCTCCGAGCAAAATGGGATTGAAGTCCATCACAATGTTCTCAAGGTTATCAGTAGGTTAACAACAGGAAAGTAACTACATCCAACTTAAGTTCCATGAACCAGACTTAAAATGGGTATGAGCGACAAAGGTGAAACCCAACTCTGGTTCTCTTCAAATATAACTGTTAAAATGTTAGTATGCATCTCACTAACTCAACATTTTCAATTCTCTTGTACCAGCTCCTCTACCGTCACCAGAGCGTACTTCCGATGTTTTCAGTCTTGGAGTAATCATGCTCGAGCAGCTTATGGACAAAATAACAGAAGCATTTCCAGACACTTCACGAGAGGGCAGAGAAAGAACACATATTTCAACTGAAGCACAAAAGTTGCATCCAAAAGGTAAATTGAAAGTGCCCGAGAGACTTGCCACACCAGGATGCACCAAAAAGAAGTTTGCGAGGTTAACGGATTTAGCGATCCAATGCACTAATGCAAACTTCGGGGAACGACCACAAATTGAAGATCTTCTAACCGAACTACGTGAGATTCAGGAAATTCCTTCTAGCTAGTCCATGTATGTTGTGTAGTTGAAACTTCTAATGTGACAAGAGTAAAGGAAAAAGGTCAAGGTGATACGTTGCTGATAAAATGCAAAAAACACCATTTTTGGGTTTTGATCACAAGTTTTTGACTGATATTGTTGAAAGACTCCATATGCAATCTATCCTCTTCTCTATCCTCGCCTTTGTGCATGAAGGGACATAAAACCTATAATATTTTGATAGTGTTAAATATAAAAATACTCGAATCTTCTCATATTTAGTATTTCTTCCTCCAACTTTAGTGTGTGCATTTTGATATGAGTGGTTGAAGAACATCTTGTGTTCATAACGCCTAAATATTCAAGGGTCCCCCTAGGTTTCTGGTGGTGGTCACTAACGTTAGGGATCACAATGGCAAGGTGATTTATGTGTGCTTGCTTTTGTCCTGGTTCTAATATGGAGTCAGAGGGTAGAAGTTTACTACTCTCTCTGGTGAACTGTATTGCCTTCTCTTCTCATACTCCTTGCTGCTTATGTCTATTGTTAACAGAGGTAAGAAATTGCTTGATCATATCTCTATGGCTCACATTTATAGAGAAGTAAATCAGGCAGCAGATTGTTTATTTAAGTTACGTGATTCCAGGGATCTCATTTTGTATCATTCTGTTCCAAGTAAGTTTGTTGTAGTTCTAAGGCTGGATAGTAATAGGCATTTTCTCTTTTAGACCTCCTTGAGGTTTTGCTTGCATTGTCTTTTGGGTAAGGCTTTCTAGCCGGTCCAAGTTTGATCCGTTGGTTTCGTTCCCCGTCATTTAGTCCTTTATAAAATCCCCGGGGGAAATCTCTGTTCAAAGGATTGCGGTTTCTGTATTTTCTAATGACAATGAATATTTTTAGAGGGGCTTGACTCATATGGAGATATGGGCTCCTTGTTTGACTTGATATCGACTTGATATTGACTTGGCAAATTTCACCGCCGATTTACAGTGCTGTTCAAGCATGCTTTATTTTTGGGTTGTGCTGTTGTGCATATGGGAGAAGATTGGGTTGTGCGGTTGTGCCTCTGCTAGGCTGAAAGGTATGCTTATGGACTGCTGCTAGGATGCGATTTTGCAAGGAGGGCTGCCGGATTGTTGTCTGGGTTTGCAGGCGTTTCATTGGCGTCTCAAACAAGCTGATTTTTGTGTTGTGGTTTTTATGATTTCTAATGTGATCTCAGTCGAGCAATTTGAACCAGCCTCGGCCTTACCTTGTATGTGGTTTGGTAATTCTATGATAGATTTTCCTAATGGATGAATGATAACCTTAAAACAAGTCTGGATGATCTTGGGAAAGCGTTTTTAAGAAATGATTATAAAGTTTGATTTTAGTAAACGCAAAATTTTGGAATCAATGTGGCTGTGTTTGGCAACCACAAGCCAAAATGGATTATGGAAAGGAAAATTTTAAGCCTGCCCTCAGGTATATGTACAAATATAATAGTTGTATCTAAATTTAATGGAAAATCACGAAAAATATGAACAAGTTAGAAGCACTTTAAAAAAAAAAAAAAAAAAACAGGCACGCAATTCTCCCAAAATTCAAAAGTACATCAAGGCCCTAAAAACTCTACGCGAAAATCACCCCTGTTGTGAAAGGGAAGGAGGGAGTAGTACTAATTATTAATCCATCCGTCTAAGCGTCTTATTTCGTTCACAAAAAGTCAATTTAATTTACTAAAAGCAATAATGAATAGAGATTTGCTGTGTCTTAGATTCCAAATTTCAAACTTTACAAAAAAAATTGTAAAATGTCAATAAACATTTATATACAATTGTGACCCTAAGTCAATTCAATGGTCAAAATATTATAAAAATTGTTCCTAAAAAAGTCAACAAGAAACTCGTTTAAGGAAGAAGTGTGAAGTACACCAAGGATGGGATTACAAAACATATTACTCCCTGCGATTCACAATAGTTGATGATGTTTAAGGTCTGAGTACAATAACCAATGAGTGCATTAGGTATCTCCTAATTTCCCTTTTTTACCATCTCCTCACATATAAAGTCTTTTCAAATTCTTTAATTCATTAACTTTTGCCACAGTAACCGATTCTACCACACCAGCCAAATCAAAGTTTCTGAGTCCATGAGACCAAAATCAACAAATAGAAATTAATAAGAAGTAAAAAATGAATCAATAGGATTGATGGCATGATCTCCCCAAATCTGAGTGTGTGGGGAAGTGCAAAAACATCTACCTTGATTGTGCCAATGACAGATACACACTAATCCCTTCACGCAGCAAAAATACTGATTCCGGAAGAAGAAGCAGCACTATATGAGAAACATTAAATGTTCCTTATTACTCCCTCCGGTTCACAATAGTTGATGTTTAAGGTTTGAGTAAAATAATCGACATGCGCATTAATTCTCTCCTAATTTTTCATTTTTGCCCTCTCCTTATCTATGAGGTCTTTTCAAATTCTTCTATCGTTAACCAAGAAGCATTAAATGCTCTTTATTCTAGGAATTGAGGCAAAAGATAAATTCGAAAAAGTGTAACAAAAAGTTGTAAGACCTCAACTATTTTGAAACAAATTTTTATTTCAAAGAGGTCATCTATTGTGAACATATTGGAATTAAGGCAAAAGAGAAATTTAGGAAAATTGAAAAAAAAAAAAAAAGTAAAAACTCAACTATTTTGAAACAAAATTTTATTTCGAATATGTCATCTATTGTCAGCCGAATGGAGTATATCAAATTTTATTCGCCTTAATTTTTCAATTTAATCATTATATCATCTTATGTCTACCAACAACAAATCAAGCTCTCAATCCAACCTTGAGTGCTAATGTTGTAGTCTAGAAGAAACAATCGCTAGCATGCCCCTAGAGGGTAAAGCACAAAAACATACCACTCTCTTAAGTTGTAAGTCAATTATTCTCTATCATAATGAAACATGTTTCAGGGAAAAAGAAAGGATTTAATAATAAAAAATAAAAACCCCAATCCAACGGTTAATTTAATTGGAAAAGAGAGGGGATAGAGAAAACAATACCTTGAAAGAAACCTGTCCGAAAAGTGGAAGGGGATGGGATCCTGAAAACCCAAAGCATGTCAGCAGCAAATCTTTTCTTGGTCAGATCTTCTGCTTCTGTAGTAGTCAAACATGAGACCTAGCAAGGAACAAATTCGTACGGTGAGATTTGATGGAGTTTTAACCTAAACTAAATTAGGTAATTTTTTCTGGGATAGAGGGAGAGAGACGCACCAATAGCAATCGACCTGCCTGTCTTCTCCCCTGTCGCACGAGAAGACACTCAGAAGGGCGCCGGGTAACAGAAGATTGTACGATTTCTCAGATGCGGATGGAGAGGGAGAGGGAGAGAGAGAGAGAGAGAGGAACCTAATTCCCTGGTCAACGAGTTTAATTTTAGGCTCGCGTGGCTCTGCTTACGCCTATAGTTTTTTATCCCTTTTTTTTTTCTAAATTATGAAAAAACCGTAAAAAGTGTTATAGCCCCAACTAATATTAATTTTTTTTTCTCCTTTTTTTAGCTTCAAAAAAAACTATATGGTGTTCACCCGTTCAATTTTTTAAACATTATTTAAAAAATAAACCAAAAATACAAGGGTGCGTTTGGACGTGGAATTTTTTAATATTTTTGCTTTTGTTTGTATTTTGTGTTGGTTTTAATTTTGTAAGAGTTTTACAATTTTGCCCTTTAAATTTTAAAAAATTACATGATAGTGATGGAGAGAGAAAGAAAGAAAGAGTGATAATTGTAATTTGATGTGATGTTTGATAGGATATAAAGGTGATATAGGGGTATGTAAAAATAATAGGTAGAGAGAGAAAACGTGTGTTTAAAAAACTTGTGTGTTTTAGTTTGTTTTGTTTGAAAAACTGAACGGGTGAACACACACCAAATTTTTTAAACACAAGTGTCACGCCCCGAAGCTCGTGACGTTCACAACCCTCGGGGAGTGAAGAAATTCAAAATCAAACCCTAACCTGAACATGTTACAACGTTTCAACCAAAATACCAACCATTTTTTTCCTTTTATAATAGAAAACAACCCACGATGTATATAACATCTAGCTCGAATACATCAGAGCTCTAACCCAACATATTACAAACCAGACTACTATACAATACAAACCAACTACAACCATACATGTCATCATAGTTAACTATTATACAATATGTATATCACAACATGTCGTGACACTATTCTAATAATAGTTTACAAAACAGTAGACACAACAAAAGAGTCGACTCCCATGATTTTTAAGGATAGATCAAAAACTATCAACACCAACTGGAGTCACTATGTCGACTATCCATGATTATCTGTAAAAGAAAAAAAATAGAAAGGAAAGGAAATAGGGGTGAGCATACAAAACCCAGTAAGGAACCTGCCAACAGGGGTAGGTTAAGTGTATAGAATCTCAATCCATGTTTCAACAACGATAGAGATAACAATGGATCAATCACGAAATAAAATCATGTGTTTCTCATCCCAAAATCAAGGATAATCAATCAAATTTAACAAGATCGATAACAAAATCCATAACCCTTTGAGCCGGCCAAATGCCTAATACAAATATGGACTCTTTCATCGATGCATCACCTGCAGATGACACATCGACTCCGAGAGCCCCCAAATCATCAGCCCGGTACTGGCATCCTCTTCAGTCGAGGGAAGTTCAAATAGTTCAAATAAGCTCAAAGTGTACATGGCGGAATACAAAGTCGTCAAATAGGTTCTATCAGTTGAACCATAACAAACAAATCATAACTCATCAATAGGTCTCAATCACACGGACCACAATAAGATAGCACCATACAAGATGCAACTGATCGAAGATATTCGATAACAAAGAAGGCAAATGTTACTAGGTTGACAAGAACCCCTTACCTCAATTTCAAAGTCTCCAGAACATTTCCAAGTGCACTCTTTAATCTAACAAATTCAAATAACACTTTATAAATAACATGTCACACAAGTGTATACAATATAAAGATTAACCCTAATACGCAATATAAGCCGATTTCATTTTTCTGATAGTCTTCTATTTCAATTTAGATTATAATTTTACCATCTTCAGATTCTATACGAAAAGTTATTCAAAATAGTCTTTTCAATCATTTCAATCGAATTAAAAATGAATAAATTATCATCATTTCAAGGTTTGACGATTAATATGGCTAATTTGTAGATTAAAAAAATAGGAATTTATTAACTTCCGTCCTAAAATTTAACCATTTCTAAAATCAAGATATTATCTAAATTTCTAACAATTCAAATGTCATCCCAGTTGATCCCAAACTAATATTTATAGTATCCTACGACTTCAATTAATGTTATTAGAGCTTCAAAGTTAACTTTGGCAAAATTTATACAATTAGGATTCCAAAATTTCTATTTCTAAATATTATAAAAGTTATATCAAAACGTTCTTAAAAGAAAATAAACAATAGAAATATTATCTGTTTCAAATTAGGAGTTTTCGTGAATTTTCTGAAATTTCCTAAAGATTTTTCTCCTTTTTCTTTCTTTTCTACCTACTGTTGCTGCTCTCCCTCTTTCTTTCCTAGGTCGGTTCTGGACAAATGGTGGAGAGAGGTAAGTAATTGGTATATATTCTAATCCTCTTTTTTTTTTTTTCTTTCTTCCGTTTGACTTTCCTAGGTCGGTTGTCGAAACGGCAACTACACTACTAAGACACTATGGAGTCGTTTGGTAGAGGATATGAGATTATATCGTATAAATAGTATTATTAATAATGTTACTCCCTCCGTTTCGTTTTTATTGTCCACTTTACTTTTGCACAATGTTTAAGAAAAGTAAATTTTGTGGACA
>JAOWAN010029549.1:0-19728 GCA_028566635.1 Lobelia cardinalis | reverse complement strand
AGTAGCCGAATGAGCAGAATCAGGAAGCATAAATGAAAATATCAGGTGATAGATCTTCTTAGCTTAGTGATTAATCATGTGATTAATCTTCTTGGCTTAGTGACAGCAAATGCCTGCAGGATCAGATTCATTAGATCAGGGTAAATTATCAAAAACAGAAAAACTAGACAGTAATGATGCATAGCAACAGGAAGCAAAACGGATAAACTATCAAAAACAAAAAAACTACGCAGTAGTAGGCATAACAACAGGAAGCAAAACCACTTCCACCAAAGAAAAGAAACAAAATGCAGATAATTATGTTCATTTTATAGTTTCTCAATACTCAGTTTATTATGAAGCAACTCAAATTCCAGCAAGATGTATGCATCTCATTAAATTGATATCGCAAAGTAGCATTCTTACAACATTATCTTTTCTAGGAAATAAGAATTCAAAGAATATAGATAATTATTAGTTATCCTTCAATACAGGGAAATAATAATTCAAAGAATATACGAACAAAGATAAGAGAGTTACTAATAGTACAAAACTCATTTAGATATTTCATCATACTCAAAGGCATTGTAACTTTTCTTTCATGGAATTTCATTTGTTTACTATTTCCCATTTTGTTCTTTGATAATTAGTCATAAAATCGTGGTCAGCATTACTCCTTTTGTTTGTTGTGGTTTCTTGAATCATCAACATGAGGAACTGGGAGTGAACATTCTATATGCTTCTCGTCTCAGTGGATACAAAGTCTATGAACAAGAAAGGTTCTAATGCCGTCTCAAAGTACAATACCTCCACTCACCAGTAATGGATATCGAAGAGTCACCAGCAAGGAGAGAACTCAAGGGCTTCTTCTTTTCTGGGGAGTGGGGAACAGATAGGGGAGGAATTGTGTATAGAGTATAGACTAGTATACGGTGTATCTGTAGACTGTATATAATATGGGCGGGGCGGGGCATGACCATCCTTTAATTCGGGGTGGGGCAGATTATCAACCCGCCCTCACCCCGAACCCGATCGGGGGTTTAAAAAAGCTGAGAAAAACGGGGTTTTCGGGGCGGATCGACATCGGGTTCGGTTCGGGTTTCGAGAAATTGCCATCCCTAGGTGTAGCTGGTCATCATGTGATATCCATAGAAGAGTCAACCTCTCTCTCTCTCTCTCTCTCTCTCTCTCTCTCTCTCTCTCTCCCTCCACACAGATAGACACACTTATGTATAAGTAATAAACTCTTCCTAAACTGCACCTTTAGTTGGATCAGACGCAATCCTGTTTGGGAGGTCATATTTTGCATATTGTATCCTGTTTGAAGTTTTGGTTTTTGGTTTTGGTTTATACCTAATTTTCCATTGAAAATTACATATGATGTGATGTTTGATAGGATATATAGGTGGAGAGAGAAAGAGAGAGTGTGGTAGTTGGGAGTTGATGTGATGTTTGATATGATATAAAGGTGGGTATAGGGGTGTATGCAAAATTAGTAGCTATTAGAGAAAATCATGGTTTTTGTAACTAACCTAGTGAAAGAAAAAATACGATTTTTTGAAACAAAAGTTCCAAAAACTACTCAATTGAATAGATATGCGGAAGAACCATAGGAAAGTTCTATCATTTTGTTAGTTTGGCCGTTTCCCCCTCCTCCCAATCCCTCCTTTTTCCTGAAGTTGTTGGAGCAGCTTAAGAACTTATGTTTTAAATAGAGTGGACACTTTTATAGGTAACAGCTAAGTTCAAGTGCGTAGTTCGAGTTCTGGCAGCATTTCCATGGCAGGCCGAGGACTTCCGATCTCCACTCGGTAATTACAGGATCAGGTTGACCCTTGAAGATCCAACAGCCAGGATCCACGCTTTTTTGTATTCTGAAGATGGGGTAATGACTTGCTCTTTCCCCTCCCTATTTCTATGAAATATTGATTGGTACAATTAATTTTTAGCTGTAGATCTGTTTTTCGTAGTTATGATCTTAATTTCTATCCTCTTGCTCGTCTAGTTGTTAATTCATTGGAGATATAGAAGAGACCTGAAATATTTCCATATTTACTCCCTTTTGCAATCAATTTTAGACCCTTGGCGTTCATCTTAACAATGGACTCCTCCATCCAATAACCGGATGAAGTTTCCTACCCTGTAACAAAATTGAGAAGAATATCCCAGGACCACTTTTGTCTGTCAACATCTGGTCAAACTAGTGATTACATTTATTTGGGCCATAATTAAACTTGTAAGCTGTAACATACAATTAGCTGGAAGCTTTGCGATGTTCTGTTTTCCCACTTCTCTTCTGAAAGTTCCAGGTTCTTGGAACTGGAAAGTTGTGAGTTAGCAGTTATCTTACTAAAGTGTACAAACAATTGAGTCGCGCCCTTGTATGCTGTACCAGGAGCAGTTTTTTGGGGGCTACCCCTCTGTTGAGAGCATGACGATGCAGCGAAACATGTTGCTTGGAGTTCCTAGTGGTGTGGATTCCGAAGATGTGCCAAGAAACCCACCATGGGTGCAGGTTTGCTTGAAATCTTATTACGTTGACAAAAGTAAAATCTGGGGAAGCAGAAACTATCGCATCTTTGGGACAAGGTTAATGATGGGGTGAGCAGTTATGAAATATACCATGTACAGATGTGTCTCCATCGGTGTAGGTTTGGTTAAAATCTGATTACCTTATGGCATAAGTTATATTTTGGGAAACAGAAACTATTCATCTTTGGTGGCACAAGAGGCTGATGGGATGAGCTGCTGTTAAATTATCCCTATGTGCATAATGTTTTCTGTCTTTCTTTGTATATATTTTAAGAACGAATAATTAATGTATTTTGTGAATTTATTGACTGTGCCCCCACTATATGTAAACATGTACAACCAGAATGCACATCATTGAATGTATTGGAAGTCGAAATCAACAACTGCTTAATTAGCTTAAGGACCACAAATTACAGTGGTAAGATTCTTAAATTTTGACCTCAAATTTGCATCTACCTCCTTTTTATAAAAGCGGCAACTGGATCTCCACTCCACGAATATGTCACTATGTGCATTTTCATCCACAAGAACATATCCAGTCCTCTGCATTTTTCTTATATCCGATCTTCTATTCTCTTCCTATTTTCTTTTGGCATGTTAGGTTACGAGAATGACATTATCTTCAAGAGACATCCAAAATACTCTTTTTTTGTTTTTTTTTAAAGGGAGCACTTCTTCTTCTTCTTCGTCTTCTTCTCGTTTTTGCCACTACATGAGAAACACATTAATGGGGAAAATGCAAGCTCACCTAGTAAATGACTATATGTCTTATACGTGTGAATATTCCACTGAAGGAAAAGCCATAAAAGCGTCTTCCTTAAACTCCCACAAAGCCGTAAAAGCGTCTTCCTGCACCTTTCGATTGCCATCCTCCAAAGACAAGAAACTATTTAAATCAAATGAAATAGGAAGCAGACGTTCAGACGAGTTTGGATGGTATACATCTTCTCTTTTGCTCTCTGAATAACTTCGTCCCATAAACACAGGGCTAAGCCCAATTTCTGTAGAAAGAGGAAATCTTAGCTTTGGGATGTTCCTGTCAGAGAAGAGGTGAAGACAACTATTATCGATAGTTAAGAGCGGACAAAGAATATTGAAGTCGACTTGTATTGATAGGTAGTCCCCGTTTCTAGTGTTTTAGTTAAAATCTATAAAAATGGAAAAGAAAAGAAATGTTGACCAAGGCTTTCCCATCATAAGTTGAATTCGCTCTATTCCGTTACTGATACAGCATCTTCCCCCGCATAAGCGTCTCGGAAAACCTGTGTTTGAGTAGCTTTTTCAACCGGAATCGACTACTGATTTTGGCCAGATCAGATATCTTTTAGCAACTTTCATGTACCCATCGGATAGCAGCCCTTTCGGGGCTTCCTTAGGGACCGATTCACTCTGGGTAGATCGACTGAACGCAGAAAACCTTCCACTGGCAGGCGATCCATGAGAAACACATATTAAAGGGAAAAATGCAAGCTCACCAAGTAAATGACTAAAGCCTAATACATGTGCCAGTGATTTTAAAGCGGTGAAAGCACCTTTTGGCACCTTCTGATTGCCTGAAAGTACCTAAATAAAATGAAATAGGAAGCATCATTCAGCAAACATTCGATACGAATGCTTATAAGGGAGTAGTAATAGTGCACGTGCAATGCATATGTAATAGCAAACATGTGTGATCATTGCCACTCGAATGCTCATTAGAAACCCTCTAGATAATCCCAAAAACTATAGTCTAAATGGAAAATGTGGGTGCATCAAATTTTACTTTTAAACATTCAACTTGTACTCAAACAAAACAACCAATCAAATCTTCACATGATTTTTCATTATTTATGCCCTAATATCAATAGATATGATTAGTTGATGAGCACCAAAAGATGCCAAGTTGAGAATTAATGCTTAATTGGCTTAAGAAACACAAATTAGGATGGTAAGATTCTTAAACTTTAACCTCAATTATGCATGGGTGTTGTTATTTACGCACTCCATATTTGATAAGTCTACATTTTTTTTTATAATTTTCAAAAATATTGTAAATACAATTACTATAATATCCTTAGTAATAAAAATTAAATATTTAAACTCCTTTTTGAGTTAAAAAAATGTTAAATAAACACTATTCACACTCCTTTATTTTCTATGTGCCCAGTCTAAAACCAAAGAGAACCAAATGTCAACTTGCCAAATAATTTGCTAGCTAACTTTTTCAGTCCAACATAATTTCATTCTCGTCTTCTTCCAGCAATTGGGAGTTTATCCAAACTCCAAAGATGCATATGCTTACAATTCCTATCTTCCAGATAAGTGCATTTCCATCGTACCCAATTTCCGAAATTAATAATTTTAACTTCAAGTTCAGTTTCATTTCAGGTGTTAGTATTAGATTTTCAACCCCGCCTCAAACATTGCGTATATACCAAAAAGATACTTTGTTCAAAAATCCATAACTCTATTTTCATTTATTTGAAAGAATTTTTTGTTTAAAAAATCTCTTACCTCATAAACACATGTGGGTTGTCTGAAAAGAGCTCTAAAATTGTCAAGTATGTAGACTTTGAAATCACAAAAATCAGATGACGTGCTCGAATTTTTCAAGAATCATAATTTCTCCCAATTTTGAATTTCAAGCATTGTTAGACAATTCCCAAAACTCCTATCTTATGATCCTGTAAAAATCTTTTTGCCCAAATTTGAGTTCTTTACGTCTATAGGCCTTTCAAGCGCAGAAACAATTGAAATCATTGATACATTCCCAATGGTATTAAATAGAAGTTTGAAGAAGACATTAATACTGTCTTTCAATCATCTTCGAAATATGATCAAGTCTGATGAAAGGATTATCAATTTGATTAAGTGGTGTCCTTTTATTCATTTTGAAGACACTGGTGAAGATAATATTCTAATGGTGGTAGAACTAGTTGTGTCCGACTCCGAATCCATTGTTGAAATCAAGCAAGATTCCGCGAGGGCTGAAATTAATTTTAAACGAATTGCAGAGTGTGTATTTAGGAGTGTACATTTAACATTATTTTTATTTAAAAAGAGTGTGAACATATAATTTTTATTAATAAGAGTATTATAGTATTTAAATTTAAGATATTTTCTAAAAATTAAAAAGGAGTGTACACTTAACAAAAATGAAATATGCGAATAACAACTTTCTTATCCATTTATCTCCTTTTCAAAAAGCGGGAAGTGGATCTCGACTCCACAAACATGTCAGAATGTGCCTTTTCATCCACAAGAATCCATTGTCATATCTCATATGGATTTCTTTTAATCCGAACATAACTACAAATTAAGAAAGAATCAATTGGGTTCAAAGTTCTTCAAGTTTCCTCTTTGAATAGATATAGATGTCTTTGGCTTTTTCTTGCATCAGTGTGGTCAATATAATTTCCCCATCTATCTAATGGCCTGTCTTTTTACTTCAACTTTTTTTTTAAAAAAAATATTTATTTATTTCCGTTTAATGGATTTATTTCCATTTTTAACAGGATTTCCATTCCATGATCAAAGAGAAGGCCCTTCTTCTTCTTCTTCTTCTTCTTCTTCTTCTTCGTCTTCTTCGACAAAATGCCTCTTCCAATGTGAGGATTAAGGCTTCAACAGCGTGCATTACGTCTATGTTACCTGGACTCGGCTGGGAGGATCCGACACGGATGTGGATCCGAGTGTCGGATCCTCCAAATTTATAAAAAAATATATCAAATGTAGTGTAGAACAGCCACACCCATACCCACACCCACACCCATGTCGTGTCGTGTCGGACACGGGTACTTCGCCAAAAGTGAAGGGTCCATGTATCATAGCATTACGTATACTCTTTTTTTTTTTTAAAATGAAATTTCAAAGTCTATTCTATTGGGTTTCAATAATTAAGTATCAGATGGTTAAAAAATAATAGTAACATTTAGAAAAGATAACTTAAAGGTGTTTTATGAAGCATGAACACTTTTTGAAATGGAAGTTAATCCGTGTTTTGATCTTTATAAAGGAACATTGGATAGTAAAACGGATTCCATGGAAACATGTGGACTCTTATTTGGGTGTAAAGATTTGTACTTCAGTCACTCAGAGGTGGGAAATGGGCTAATTGGTACTAGTCAAATTGTGTTTAAGTCCAAGATAACTTTGATTTTGGCTTGTGTGTGCCCCGTTGCTGCAATTTTTATATACGGAGTGACCACAATACACATAGCAGTTATAAAAAATGCACATAACATAATTTATGTGCATTATGAAAAAAATATGTGCATTATGAAAAAAATATGTGCATTATTTGTAATTGCTATGTGCATTATGGGCACTCCTTACTAGGAGTGCCTAGGCACTCCATATAATTTTCACCGTTGCTGGGTTTAATATCTGCAGCTGACTTTTCATGTGTTGTATTAATCATCCACTCCAGGAATATTGAATTATATGATAAAATATATATAAGACCTAAAATTATAATACAGCACAAAAAAGATGTAGGTGGTACATGACAAATAAATTCCTTGCTTAACAAAGTATATATAGAATTCTTTGAAAGTAATCAATCCCCTTCCCTTTATTAATGAACTTCCCATCCTTTATATACAAACTATGCCTAACAATATATCCATGATTCTCGCCGATTACAACAAGATTACATCATAATTATAGGAGATTTCCGTTACATAATATGCTAAAGATATATCTACATGACTAATATACAAATATTCCTATGGTGTATTCTAATACTCCCCGCAGTCGAATCGGGAGGTTCACGAACGTTGAGACTGGATCTGAACTCGTCAAAAAGATCACGTGGTAAACCCTTCGTAAATGTATCTGCGAATTGGTGACGTGAGGGTACATGTAAAACGTGAACTTGTCCCTTTGCAACTTTCTCGCGCACAAAGTGTATATCCATTTCAATATGTTTCGTTCGTTGATGATTAACAGGATTTCCAGATAGGTAGATGGCGCTGACGTTATCACAATAGACCAGTGTTGCTTTTTGAAGAGGACGATAAAGTTCGAGCATTAAGTTACGAATCTAGCAGGTTTCAACGACAACATTAGCGACACCCCTATATTCAGCTTCAGCACTGGATCTTGAAAGTGTGGATTGACGCTTAGAGGACCACGATATTAGATTATCACCTAGATATACACAGTAACCAGAAGTTGATCGGCGAGTGTCTGGGCAACCGGCCCAATCAGTATCGGTGTAAGTAGAGTGGCAGATTTGTAGAGATGAAGGCCCAGTGTCGAAGTTCCTTTAATGTATCGCACAATTCGTCGAAGTGCACTTAAATGTTCTTCCCTTGGGTCATGCATATATAGACAGATTTGTTGGACCGCATAGGCTATATCAGGGCGTGTGAAGGTCAAATATTGGAGTGCTCCAGCTAAGCTACGATACATGTGGGGATCAGAAATAGGAGGGCCCGAAGTGGCACTTAGTTTCGACTTTGTGTCAACTGGAGTTCGAGCTGGTTTACATGATGATAGGTTGGCATGAGCAATGATATCATTAGCGTATTTTGACTGAGACAAGAATACGTGGCCTGGGCGACGATGAACTGCTATGCCCAAAAAATAGTTTAAAGGGCCAAGATCTGTCATGGAGAATTCACCCTGTAGTTTTGAGATGATGAATGTACGGACCTTTTCAGGCAAGTACAATGTCGTCGACGTACAAGAGTAGGTAAGCGAGATCATTTCCATTTCGGTAGATGAATAAGGAGGCATCGCAGCGGCTGTGGGCGAATCCAATGGTGGAGACGAAGGAAGAGAATCGGTGATACCAAGCACATGGTGCTTGCTTTAGGCCGTAGAGTGATTTGTTAAGAAGACACACGTAATCAGGGTGTTGCTTGTCACGAAAACCAGGGGGCTGATGCATATAGATCGTTTACTTAAGATGCCCATGAAGGAACGTATTTTTAACGTCAAGTTGATGGTGTGTATAGTTGCTGGTTTTACGACTGGGCTGAACGTTTCTTCACAATCAATGCCAACTTGCTTAGACCTGCCATTAACAACAAGTCGAGCTTTGTATCGCTCCAAATCACCATTAGCCCGATGTTTATGCTTGAACAACCATATACATCTAGTAATATTAGCATCGATAGGACGCGGGACTAAGGTCCAAGTTTCATTTTTAATTAGAGCTGAATACTCGTCATTCATGGCCTGATTCCAATTTGGGTCTTGGATGGCGGTAATGGGGCTTTTTGGGAGAGGGGAGATTGTTGTTGTGTGTTGGAGGTCGAAAATGGGGTTTGGTTTGAATATGCCATGGCGAGCTCAAGTGGTCTTTTGAGGCGAAGGTGGAGAGGGTGGTGTAGTAGCAGGTGGGTTCTCTGGAGGGGCGATAGGTGAGTGTGAGGGAGTTTGAGTAGGAGGTGGTGAACCGAGAGGGGAGTGGGGAGGGGTATTAGGATTGTCAGTGGGTGGAGGTGGGTCGTTTGATGATTGTTGGTGATAGATGTCAGTGAGATAAGGGGAGGTAGAGGAGTCTAGGAATTTAATTGTATGTAGTAGGCGACAGATGGAGGATGTTTTGGAATGGATAAATGCTTTCGTCAAAAGTGACATGGCGTGAAATAAAGAACTTTTTGGAGGAGAGATCAAAGCATTTATATCCTCGGTGATGAGCTGGGTAACGTAGGAACACGCATGGGATAGATCTGGCATCAAGTTTGTGGATGGTGGAGGAGGGTACATAATTGAGGGTAACAGAGGCATCCAAATATTTTTAGGTGATCGTATGATAGAGAGTAGTGGTGGGGGTGAGGTGATGATTGGCTTTGCTGGGAATGATATTGTGTAGATAGGTGGCCATAGCAAGTGCGTGATGCCAAAAAGAAGGAGGAATGTGGGCGTGGAGAAGAAGAGTATGCATGATGTTATTAATTGTGCAAATTTTTCTCTCGGCTTTGCCATTTTGAGAAGATGTATGAGGGAATGAGAAGCGGAATGTGATGCCGTGATCATTGAAGTGATGGAGGAAAGAGTTATTGTCGAATTCGCAACCATTGTCGCATTGGAACGACTTGATGAGGCGACTCAATTGGGTCGAAATGTAGGTGTGGAATTTTTTAAAAGTTTCATATGTTTGAGATTTATTTACAAGGGGGAACGTCCAAAGAAATTGAGTAAAGTCGTTGAGAAAAAGAACATAATATTGGTGGTTCATAGTACTTTTGACTGGAGAGGTCCATAAATTGTTATGTATAATGTCGGAAGGTAAAAAAGTAGTAGAAGTAGAAGAAGTAAACAAAAGGTTAATGTGTTTGCCAAGTTCACAAGAATTTCATAAACGAGTAGTGCTAAGTTTATTACATGAAATATTATTATTGCGAAGTAAATGATCAAAAATAAGACGTCCTGGATGGCCAAGACGATTGTGCCAGGTAGTGGAGGTGGCGGCAGTGAGGGCGTGAGGAGCAGGAGGGCGGCATGGCTTCGAGGGGATGATAGGATATAAGTCACCGGAGCTACTGCTTCTTATCAATTGAGTCCTCGTATGAAGGTCCTTACGAGAAAAACCATGAGGGTCAAATTCCACAGAAACAGAATTATCAGAGGTGAACTTACGAACATAAATAAGATTTTTAATAAGACGGGGTGCATGAAGAACATTATTTAGAACGAGAGGAGGGTTGGGGGGTCGAAAGGATGTGTGATCGAAACCCTTAATCGGAATCTATCGCCATTCCCAACAATGATGTTATTATTCAAACTCGAATTAAAATATGAAGAAATGGTACCTTGATCGGACGTCATGTGCGATGTTGCACCGGTGTCTATATACCAATTTTCGTCTGGAGGATTGAGAGACATGGTGTGCATGGCAGCAGCAATGTCGGTGGGGATGAATGCACCGGTTAGACCAGAAGACTCCTCGGTTTGTGGTTGGGCCATGAAGGCCTATTGAGGGCGACTGCCAAGGATACCAGGAGCAGAAGAGCGTTGAGGATTCCATGGTGTAGTAGGGTAAGGGCATGAGGGAGGGCTCCATTGCGGTGATGGGACCATGGAGTAAAAGGGACCCATGTCCAAGTAGGAGACGGTGATTGGTTGCCATATCCACGACTAGTGGTTTGACCTTGACCATGACCTTTGCCTGGTTGGTTTCGACCGCCACGACCATGTGGGGGTCGATATTTTTGAACAGGGGGCACTAAATTGGCTTCTGCCGCAGGAATAGGGGTACGGCTCGACGACACGAGGGCAGTGTCCGTCGTGGTGGAGCGCTTGTGGCGAGTTTCCTCGAGTAAGAGCATGGATCTAGCTTTATAAAACAAAGGGAGAGGAGTGCTCTGTTCGATGAGGGTGGCAATGGTGGCATAGCTCTCGGACAAACCGGTGACAAGTTGTAATCGGCTAACATCTTTTGTGATTGGCAGTAGGCCGAAACTGACGAAAACTGGTCCATGGTTGTACGGGCGAACTCTTGTTCTAAAAAAATGATTCTCGAGTGCTTGTTATCCTGAAAGATATCGGCTAAACGATCCCATGTCTCTTGAGCGGTTGCGCCTGGGGTGATAATGGTATGTAGAAGATCGACAGAGATGGTACCGTAGATCCAGTTTTTGACAATGGCATCCAATCGTTGTCATTGTGCATCCTTGGGGACGGTTGTGTAAGGCTCGGGAGGCACGATATGGTCGGCCACCTCGAATGAGACGACTGTGTTTTTGAAAAGCTCGCGCCCAGTGGGCATAGTGAACGTTTTCGGTGTCAAGCGTAATTTTTATGTGGTTATTGATGTTGGAGACAGAGAAAGCGGGATGAAAGGGGGGGTTGCTTGACTTTGACAAGCCGCGGGTCATAGTGGATGATGTATAAAATTTTAGGGTCTTCTGATAGCATGAAAGTAATCAATCAGCCTCCCTTTATTAATGAACTTTCCATCCTTTATATACAAACTATGCCTTACAGTATATCCATGATTCTCGCCGATTACACTGAAAATACATCACAATTATAAGAGATTTCCGTTACATAATATGCTAAAGATATTTACATGACTAATATAGAAATATTCCTATGGAATATTCTAATATGCTAAAGATAAGTCACTTTTACAAAAGAAATTCTTGAGAATTGTTTTGTGCTTAGCTTCGAAGTAAAGAGAAGTATATTGTTCTTTGTCCTCTAAAGCAAATATGCCTTTACCTTTATATGATGGGATTCCATATATGTGTTCTTTATAAATACAGTAGCACATTCTAGTGTTAAAAAAAAAAAAAACTACAAGCCCAAATACAAACTTAATTCGGACAAATTAAGAATAATTATTATCTATTGTGCAATACTTCCTCTCTCTCTCAACTCATGGCCTCATCGTCATACAGGAGAGCAAATTCAAACCTTGTGGGAGGATGGAGGTACGATGTATTTTTGAGCTTCAGAGGGGAAGACACTCGCAAGACTTTCGTAGGACATCTTCACACAGCCTTGGTCGCCTCTGGTCTTCAAACTTTCAAAGACGACCAAAGGCTCCGTACAGGCGATTCCATCCCGGGGAAGCTTCCAGCAGCTATTGACGAATCGAGGATAGCGGTTGCCATTTTCTCTGAGAATTATGCTAATTCTGCTTGGTGCTTGGATGAACTAGTGCATATTAATATTTGCAGGAAGGAAATCGGCCAAACAGTTATTCCGGTTTTCTACGACGTGGATCCAAACGTTGTAAGGTGGCAAAAGGGGGTTTATGATAAAGCATTTCAACACCATAAGACTCGGCACGGGGATGAAAAGATTCAAAGCTGGAAGAATGCATTGTCTGAAATAGCTAATCTTTCGGGGTTGCATTTAATGACAACTGCAAATGGGTAAGTCTACTACCCCTAATCTCAAAATATTTTCATGTATAATATGTAATACTATGTGCATGTGTTGGTAAATTATGCATCTAAATAATCAGAGCTTCGACCATAATGCATAATATTTATGAATATATGTACAGTAGGATCGATGATTTTGGGTATGGCTATGTGTGCATTGTTGTTTCCCAAATAAAGACATGTTGAGTAGCTTTCTACAAACTATTGAACATCATTCATTGTATTTTGTAGTGTAGTTTATACAAGTGAAATTTCTTCTTTGCCATGAAGCAGATCAAATGTTATACATCAATCTAAAAACTGACTAAATGAATTTCAGTTTTTCTTTTTAGATTTCTTAGTAATAGAAGGGAGGTGTCAAAGGAGAGACTGTGGTATATGAATTCATGATATGCCAAAAACCTTAGGATTATGGGCTATGCCCACCAATCGATCAATGACTTCATCATAATATTATGATTACAAGCACTCACGTTTTATTCAAGAAACTCGCAACGTTCTTTTAACTCATGAATACAAGATATATAATATCGACTCTCTCCTTGACAAATATTCTCTCAATCCCTCATATATCTATGATCTCACAAAATGTTCTCTCTCCCCATCTCACTAATATCATATATCTATGATATTAGTGACCCAATTATATGCGGTCATATTAATCTCATGTCATTTCAAGCATATAAAAGAATAACGTTTAAGTTGTTGTGGATGTAGCATTACTTTATGATCCCCTAGTTTGTATACATAGTAAGATCATTGTTACAATTTTCCGTGAACAGGGATGAATCGGAGTGTATCAAAAAACTTGTTCAAGATATTTCCAACAAATGCACACCAATTAAGAGTGGTGAAACAAATCTTGTTGGAATAAATATCCGTGTGCAAAAATTGAAGTCAATATTACGGACAGAGCCAAATGATGTTCGATTTATAGGGGTATGGGGGATGGGTGGCATTGGTAAAACAACGCTTGCGTCAGCCACTTATCTTCAAATCTCCAAAGAGTTTGAATGTAGTAGCTTTGTTGAAAGAGTTAGAGAGGTTTCAAAACGTGATGGTCTACCATCTTTGCAAGAAAAAGTTCTTTGTGATATTCTGTTTGATAAAACCTTGAAGGTAAAAAGTCTTGCTGAAGGGAAAGGATTGATGTGCACCAGGATGAATAATAGAAAGGTTCTTATTGTTCTTGACGATGTGGATGATATCGAGCAGTTGGAAGCATTAGCAGCAGATGCCGGGTGGTTTGGAAAGGGGAGTAGAATCATAATTACAACAAGAGATGAGAAATGGTTAAAAAGGCCAACAGTAAAGATTGAGATATACAATGCCACTTTATTAAATCCAACTGAAGCAATTCAACTCTTTAGTTTGTATGCCTTTGGAGAAACTAATCCTCCCGAAGATTACAAAGATTATTCATCCCATGTAGTACATTATGCAAGTGGTCTTCCTTTAGTCCTTAAAGTTTTGGGTTCAACTCTATGTGGTAGCACCAAGGATGAATGGGACAGTGCCTTGAGTAAACTGGAAGCCGCGGGTGAAAATAAAGTATTTGAATCGTTGAAAGTAAGTTTTGATGGGCTGACGGAGATTGATCAGAAGATATTCTTGGATATCGCATGCTTCTTTAAAGGGATGGATATGGATTATGTAACTAGAGTACTTAATAGCTTTGATTTGCATTCGCGCTTTGCGATAAAACGTCTTATTCAGAAATCACTCATATGGGTTTCATCAGACGATATGGATATTCTAACTAGAGTACATGATAACTTATTCAAAAACCACTCATATGGGTTTCATCGTACGCTCCAAATGCATGATAGGATACAGGAAATGGGTTGGCACATTGTTTGGGGAATCGCTGTTGATCAGCCTGGAAGACATAGTAGGCTATGGCTTCGTGAGTATATTTGTGATGTGTTCAGAAATAACTCGGTAAGAAACAACAAATTACTAAGCTTTATGTTGTAATTTGTTTTTTCAATGTTGCTTCTTTCTATCAAAAGAATACGTCCTACTTATTTTTTTGTTTTTTTTCTGTTGGCTATAATTATAGGGAACAAATGCAATTGAAGGCTTATCCCTCGACTCTGGCGAAGTAGGATCCTTTGAAGTTGGCATGGAGTCTTTCAAGAAGATGAACGGGCTTAGGCTTATGTTAGTGCACAGAGGAGTGAATGTTGCAGTTCCAGTTCCACTGAAGCTAGATTGGTTTTCCAAAGCAACAAAGTTTCTTTCAAAGAAAATACAATTTAGTGTTAGAAGTGCTATCGAATGTCAGAATGATTTGTATCTTCCAAATAGCTTACTGTGGCTCACCTGGAAGTACAATCGGTTTCCTTCATTGCCGAAAAGTTTTGGAGCAGCGAATCTCGTAGGACTTGAAATGCCTTACAGCCAGATTGTCTGTCTTTGGAACGGGAGAAAGGTACTCATAGAGCAATTTAGTACTTGATTCTAAACATCTAACTAATTCTCCCCCACTCACCCACACACTCTCTTCCACCATTAGATGAAAAATAATTGAATTGTTAGGATTAATAGACCCATTAGTTCTCTGTTCATTCTAGTGCAATTGTATTAGTGTATGCCGTATGTCCGTGCTTGTTTTGAGGGTACACAAAAACCAATTTAAAAAAATTAATATTTCAATTTATATAAATATGCACCGAGTTATCTTGAATATGTTATTATTATTTTTTTTTAACATTTGTGTTTTTTAAAACAGAATTTGGATAAGTTGAGATACCTCAATCTGGAAGGTTCGGAGAATCTGAAGGTTTCCCCAGATATCGGATGGATGCCTAACCTTCAAACACTAATTCTCAACAGCTCGCATAAGTTGAGAAGGCTACACCCATCTTTTGCATATCATGAGCAACTTGTTTTCTTAAGTTGCAAGAACTGCACCAGTCTTTCAGCTGTCCCAGACAGTATGGAAATGAAATCCCTCGAGACGTTAATTTTCACGGACTGTTACGATTTCGAATACTTTCCGGATGTGAAGAATATGAAAAGGTTGTCAGAGCTTCACTTGGATTATACAAGTATTAAAGAATTGCCCGCATCGGTTGGAGAACTCTCTAGCCTTGTCCATTTGAATCTCAAATGGTGTGAGAAGCTTAGAAGTCTTCCAAGCACCATTTGTGGTTTAAAACGTCTAAGAACATTGGACATATCCGGCGGCCGGGATATTAAAACTTTGCCAGAGGAGTTGCCACAAATGGAATGTTTAGAGGAGCTTTTCTTGGAGGGTGTTCTCTTTGGAAAACCAATAATAGAATCGCTTTGTACATCATCATCCAAGTTTTGCTATATAAAGAGACTATTTCTTTCGCACTGCGAACTTTCCGAAGCAAAGATTCCCGGTGATCTTAGCCGTTTATCATCTCTGGAAGAATTATACCTGAGACACAACCCGCAGCTTAATTGTTTACCTGCTTGTGTTTGTCAACTTCCCCGGCTCAAGTACCTTGACGTATCATTTTGTTGTAAGCTTGACGCAATGCAAGCACTTCCATCAAGTATTGCTGTGTTAAAGGCAGATGACACTAGACCCTTCACGAGCTTCCCAGATGATCTATCGATCAAGTACAAATCACTATGGAAAATTTCCCTCTGGACCAAGTATTGGAGAGAGAACGATGAAGCTGGCAATTTGGTGCTGAAATCTCTTCTTCAGGTATTTGCTTTCTTTTCCTATTGAACCATCTACAATTATGTACAAAGACATTTTTACGTACATATTCATTCATTTGTAGATATTAGTAATTGAGTATCACAACTGAATGTTGATATAATTTTCATCATGCATGGTCAAGGGTGGGCATCTTGTTGCAAACCATCGATTTAGCATTCTTGTTTCAGGGTGCAATGTCCCAAAGTGGTTCAGCTGCTATAGTCCAGGAAATAGTACGCATCTACACCAACCTTCAGTTTGGTACAAAGAAGACCTCTTGGGATTTGCTCTTAGTGCTTCTCTATGCGGTGATCTTTATTGTCCAGATATTGTTGATATCCAATTTGACTTGCTGGAAAAAAGCACCGTGCCCGACCTCACCACCCCAGAACAAACTACCCCTCCGCGGAGTTCTGGAATGGAATTGTTGTGGCTGGGTTTTATCTCATTTGATTTCTTTCGAATCCTGTTTCCCGAATATCAACCATCTCATTGGGCTACATATGAGGGTTCCATTGGTCTCCATTACACCTACGGTGGGGGTAGTGGCGCTGATCAGCGCGTAACTAGTTGTGCCATTCGTCCCGTGTACAAAGAAGATGTGGAAAGGATGCCCGAAAGTTCATCACTCGTACAAAATGATGATCCTATGTGTCGATTTCGACCATGGTTGCCACATAACTATGTAGACATTTGGGAGTATGGCTCATCAACCGGATTTGGTCAAGCTAAAGTATCCTTTTAATTTACATGATGAAATAATTGTAATTTGTATATATAATATTTAATTCTTCCTTAGCTAGTTCATAAGTAAGCAAATGTAAATAAGTTTAGTGACTAAAAAAGTGCAAAACCAGAATTTGGTTAATGTACGTATAACTTTGCACTTTGTTTCAAACTATTTGTGAACCACTATTCACAAATTTCAGGGTTCTATATTTCATGTTTTATAGTTCACTTTCGTTAATTTTATCATGATTCACAGTTATAAAAGTTTATGATTCACATTTATAAATTTAATTGTTCTCATATTTCATGGTTCACAATATTTATATCCATTTCAAGGTTCACATATCAGTTTCATGGTTCACAGTTATAAGTTTCATCGTTCATATATTTTATGATTCACAACTATAAATTTTATTGTTCACATATCAATTTCATGGTTACGATCTGCAGTTTCATGGTTCATATTTATATTAATTATTAGTCCCAAGGTGACCAAACACTACAACAAAATAGGTCTATTAGGACATTTATTAAAGAACACCTTTCATTTGGATTCTATTATAAGGGTTAATAGGGCATAATTAACAAAGAGTAATACTAGTGTCTTTATATATAACTATATAAGCACTCTCTTAACAACATAATACTGAGTTCCTTTAAATTGATTTTAACGATACAACTTAAGCAAGAGAGTAATGAGTCTTATTAGATGGATTATAAAGCCACGGCCTTCAAAACCCAAATAGCCAGAAATAAAGCGCGCAGCGAAAAAAAAGCCTGCCCATAAAAAAAAACTGCGAATAGTGAAAAAACCCTCAAATTTCCCTCACTCCTCTCTCTTTCTCACACATCCCCCAACTTCCTCCCCAAATTAAAAAATATGACTATCTTTGATAGCGAGCAACACATCCAACCTTGAAGAATCACCTTCATCAAATCAAGCACTTCCTCCGGCGCACTGAAGAATCTCTCATTACTATTGGTGGCGCAAGATAAAAACCCTCTCTTTACTTCTGAGGTTTATACTGTTGGAAATATGAGTGCTAATTAACCCATCTTTGAGCTAAGAAAATCATGGGTCCCACTACTAGTTTGAGTGGCCCAACGTGCCACATAGATTCCAATGTGGGGGCTACGTATTGAACGTTCAAACGAACAAAATACCAATCGGGTAAATGTCAAAAATTGACCGTGAAAATGGTTCGTCGAAGTGAGTTTGTGGGAGTTATCTCACATTAGGAGAAAAACAAATGTAAAGAGTGTTTATATACATTTGTGTTGGATCTAAGGGCATGCCCTTAGGGGCATCCAAGTTTTGTAGAGGGTGATGACCTACTTACCCGCCCGCGCCGCCGTTCGACCGGCTCGATTCGATCGCGCGTGTGTGTGTGTGTGTGTGTGGTCTTGGCTTCGGGTCAATATCATTTTGACCAAAATTTCTGCAGAATTCGAATTCAGAAACAGTTTCAAATTTTCTAAATTTTATAACTGTTTTGTACTTATTTCTATTTTCTATGCCTTTAATACTGAATTAAGGCTCCTAAATAAATCAGCATAATGGCCATTATTTGGTCATTATATGCAGAGTTAATGAGAGCTATAAACCCAATATATAAGGAGTTGTGTGTGGCCTCCCTCTACACACCGAGATAACTCTCTACTGCTCTCTCTCTCCCTCGAAATTTTCCTCTCCCTGTATTTTAGTTCGTGTTGTTCGAGCATGTCCGGCAAGTGCTTCGCCAGAGTGTTTTGCGAAGAAGCCCTGGGAGGCAATTCTGTCCATGTAATCCGAAAGCATCGGAGGACGAATACGCTTTAAGGAAATCATAACCATTACGAGATCCTTTGGTAACGTTTATCAAATTCTATTATGTACGATTTCCTTTAATTTTTGTTTTCTACGATTATCTTTACTAATATTATCTAGACTCTAGTAGCTTTTACAAACTATAAAAACGATGTTGAAAATCAACTTGGGAAGAAGATCAAGACTCTAAGGAGTAATCGAGAGGCGGAGAGTATGAATCACCATTTAAAGATATTTATTCTCAAAATGGGATCATACATTTAACTACTGCATCATATGCACCACAACAGAATGGAGTGGCCGAAAGGAAGAATCGTACCTTAAAGGAAATTATGAATGTTATGCTCCAAAGCTCTGAATTACTCCAGAACTTGTGGGGGGAATCAATTCTTTTAGCCAATCACATCCTAAATAGGATACCTCAAAAAAATATCGATAAAACTCCATATGAACTATGGAAAGGTCGAGCGTCGTCCTATAAATACTTAAAAGTGTGGAGATGCCTAGCTCAAGTAGCAGTACCTCCGCCTAAAAGGGTGAAAATAGGAACAAAGACGGTAGATTGTGTATTTATTGGGTATGCTCAAGATATTAGTGCTTACCGATTTCTTGTGCATAAATCAGAGATACCTGATTTGAATATGAATAACATTATAGAAGCATGAACAACTTAATTTTTCGAGGAAATCGTTCCTTACAAGCAAGAAACATGTAAGAGTTCATCAAAACGAACTAGAGATTCAGATAATGAGGAAGAATCACAAGAGGATGAACCTCAAAAAGGAAAAAGGACAAAGACTTCCATGTCTTTTGGTTCTGATTTTTTAACCTACATGGTAGAAGATGATTCAAGGACGTATGCAGAAGCAATGTCATGTCCCGAGGCTCCTTATTGGAAGGAAGCAATAAAGAGTGAAATTGACTCAATTTTGCAAAACCATACGTGGAAAATTGCAGAATTGCCTTCTGGCTGCAATCCACTTGGGTGCACTGTGGATTTTCAAGAAAAAACTAAAGGCTGATGGGACAGTAGATAAGTATAAAGCAAGGCTAGTAGCCCAAGGGTACAAACAACTCGAAGGGATTGACTTCTTGTAGACACCCCATTTTTGACCCCCGGCAAATTAGGGTTTACCGGGAAGTTTTTACTCAATAAAGGGTTAAAAGTA
>JAOWAN010029512.1:0-19753 GCA_028566635.1 Lobelia cardinalis | reverse complement strand
GTCAATAAGGAAAGAAATAATTCTCTTCCATAACAAATATACACTAATCACTCCAAAGATCTCGGCATATCTCAACAGTTGCCTTCGCCCAGGGGCGGAGCTAGATGGGGGCGAGCGGAGTCGGCCGTCCCCACCGTAGTAAAAATTAATTTATTAATAGTAGTGGTCGTCGAAAATCATTGAGGAATTTTGCCTCCGTTTGTCTTCTTCGTCTTACCTATTATTCTCCGATGAAATTCAGTTTAATTCTTTTATTTTTATTTTTTTTGAAATTTTGTACCCAAATATTGTATCACCAAAACAAAACAATCGTAGTCGTTATAAAATGAATATGAATTCCTTTTTCGTATTTTCATATCCGATCCACCCGTCGAATTGTCTGTACCAAAGTTTTTTACAGGGTTTGAACCCCCGTAAAATTTCGCCCCCACCTTAAAATATTTTTGGCTCTGCCTCAGCCTTTGCCGTTGGAGTAGGAAATTTTAGAAAAAAGTAGCGCGAAAAAGAAAGTTAAGACATATCTCTTCAAATAACCCCATCATTGAAGTTTCTCTTAGGAATTAAAAGATTTGGGTTTTTAGGATATTATAGGAATGTAAATATTTTGTGCTACTTGCAAGCTAATGCCATTTGTATTAACCAAATTTTCGATCTTTTACTGTATCTACCAGGGGGTAGGGATGGCAATTTGTGACCCGATTAAACCCGCGGATTTATAATTTTTTTAAAATTAGCCTATTTAAGTGAGTGATAATTAATAAATTTAAACATATTTAGTAAGTTAATATTATATAGATTCAAATTTATTGATTATAACTCACTTAAATAGGTTAATTTTAAAAAATTTATAAACCCACAGATTTAATCGGGTCACAAATTGCCACCCCTACGGGGGGTAAATATCCAATGAGTCAAAAGACTCAAAACTAGTGTTGCTATGAGTCACTAGATTCAGTATATCATAGTTCGCCATCATTTTTACAAGAGGTTCAACTCATCATCTACTTTCCGATCCTTGCAAAGACTAATGGTGTGTTCTTGTGCCTGATTTTCACCCATGATTTCTGATTTCTGATTTTTCTCTCTCATTGGTCCTACACTTTTTCTCTCTATCTCTCTCTTACTTTTTACTATAATCATTACAAAAACCCAAAAACCAAATCAATAAATCACCCACAAGAACACACCCTAATTGACTATCATTGACCGTGCCATGGTCAACTTCATCACGTTTATCCTGATTAGGTACACAATCAAATTCTTGAATTATTTGACAGCCTCGAGAACCATATTATCAAGAGAGAGCCCAAAGTTTCTATAGAGTTCCAAAGTTGGCTGCATTCTGTACATGACTGGGCTTGAACTTCTTACTAGGAAAACTGAACCATGATTCCCTTGATGGTTTATAGCTACGGCCGGGAATTAGACGGATCGAATCGAAAATAGGTATTTTGAAAAAAAATTAAAAATTTTTGAAATTAAAAATTTTATTCAAATTCAATCCAAACAATTCCGGAAATCTACAATACATTCCAATTTCAAAAGCATGAATTTTTTCAGAATTTTCAAATTTACAAAAAAATTCCTGAATTTCGAAAATTTACAAACTTTTTTTTTTTCAAATTCATAGAAATTTTGAAAAAAAAAAATCATAAAATCATTTATTGAACAAATAGGAAAAAAAATAGATAAGACAAACTATTGAATAAAGACATTTCATCCAAATCAACGATTAAATTAGAAGTACGCATCATATGCATCAAAGATCATAATCGAATCTTTATGATCAAAACGGTTTGAATGGAACCTATTCACTACCACCACTTGCTACTACAAAATTTTTGAAATTTTTAACCACTATCATCAGATCAGAAATAACCAAAAAATAAAATTGATATCACATTTATTGGACATCCAGGTCGATAACATTCTTCTTAGCGAGAGAACAAATCTGCCTCAGATCCTAAAAATTGTTGTGTTTTCCTGGTGATTTTCATCCAGATTTTGTTGTTTTTAATTTTTCCTTTTCATTGATCCCGCAGTTTTTCTATCTATCCCTCTCTTACTTTTTACTTTAATCATTACAAAAACATAAAAATCAAATCAATAAATTACTCATCCAAACACAACTATGTTTGGTGATCTTTTACCAATAAAAATTATCCAAACTGTTTATATACTACACAATTTTTATTATTAATCCTATTATTTCATTAATTCTACTACTTATTATATTTCATTAGCTTTTAATCGGAGAGCTTATTTTGTGAGCTCATAAATCAGGATCTAAAATGAGATTAACCCTCTAAATATTAAAGCTTCAACTAACATTCTTTTTTATATTTTATAATTTATAATATAAAATAGAGCATTGAACTAGTGTATTTTACATATTTCTCCTAATTTTTAATATTAAAAATTCTTTTCGTATTTGACTCAACTATGTTCGAATCTCCCAATTCTTTACACATTTACTTTCTAATTTTTTTCTATATATAAAATAGATTTTTTAATATAGTCAATTTTAAAAAAATGCAACACAAACGTTGTGGATGGATTTATGTTGATTATTGTATAATATTACTAGGTATACTCGCATCAAGGGGCTCCTGAAACGACTGTAAGTTTTAATCAAATATATAATTTAAAAAATTGAAAGAAAATGGAAAGAATTGGGGGTGAGGTTGAAAAAAAAATAAAATTTTGATAATTTTATGGATTATGGAAGAATTCAAAAGAAAAAATGAAAATAATCAATATATGATGGATATTATTTCAATCTAATGATCTACAATTTGACACCAATAAAATAAAATAATATAATATAATAAATACATATGAAAGAATTCACTTAATATATTAATATAAATATATATAATAAACAATAGAGAAAGTTATACAATTAAAATATATATGTACCCTCTCGATTGGTCCGAAAATGTGTCAAAAATATTTCTTAGATCTGGGTATATTTTTTTAAAAAATATCTCTTTTATCGATCAAATTATAAATTAAAAAAATAATATTAAGAAAATCCTGAGCAGTGTAATACATTGTTTAATCAACTTAATATATTATTAAAAAATTAGTCATTTAATTTATATTTATTACATTTAAAATTCTAAAATTTTAAATGCAACAATACTAATAAAACTTTTTAATTTCGCAATAGCAAATTAATTCCCAAACAAACTTGTTAAAATTTAAAAACAAAAAAATTAAAAGATTAATCTCATTTTAAACCCTAATGTTTTCTAAGCTCGCAAAATAAGCCCTTGGATTAAAAGATAACGATTTTCATTTAAAAAAATATTTTAAAACAAAAATAGAACATTAAGGCATAATTGGCAATTCCTGAAATCGGGATGCCTTTTTTGTGAGTCACGGAAATATCAGGGATTAGAATGCGATAAAGCAATCAAAGAAATGTTGTATACTTAATAAATCACAAATTGGAGCTGAATTCCCAAATTTTGATTTTTGTAAATATTTCAGATTGAATTTCGAAATTTTCAAAATTTTCAAATCCGATTCCAATTCCTATTAAAAAAAAATCGAAAATTCAAAATTCTGACTAAAAATTTTGTCCTAAAATTAGAAATTTTTGGATCAAATTCGAAGAAAATCGAAATTTTTCGTTCCAATTTTAACCCCTATTTATACCACTTGAAATGCATAACAAACCCATTTTCTGGCTAATGTTGTCATAGCTTTCTTTTCTCTCTTTTATACAATCTACTCTCGACGTATTCTGATAAAGTTCAGGGTCTTTCTTTGGAAGAAAGGCCCTGTTGGTGTTTCTTAAACTTGTTAAAAGCATGACAACAGTACTAACATAACAAAGCCCAGAAACTTGCACATGGCATCTAAGCCTCCTCTGTTCGGGTTATACCTTAGGGCAGACATTGCAGCAGAGGATAGTTTAATATGGGAGACTGAAAATAGGGATCAAGTACATTTTGCTAATAAATAAACAAGCGACATGCGATATGCGATATGTGATATGCGATATGCATAACCCCATCAAGTTACATATAGTTGCCCTAGTTCACATTGTTCTGCTACTAAAGGACCATTTCAAGGTTTGACTTGGGTATGTATCATTATTTACAGATGCGCGAGTCAACAAAACCCATACTCAGGCAAACATCACATTGAAGAAACCAAGTTCTCAGGCTCATTTGTTTGTTCTGAAAGTGAGCCCCTTATCCACCTCTTCAGCATCTCTAGTGCAGCTTTAGGTTGGTCCATAGGAACCATGTGACCAGCATCATGGACCTGTATGTTCCACCAAAATCATCTAAATACAACATCCACCACTAGCAAGTAAAAAAAAATGTAAAGTCTTGTATATGGATACTGCTCATTTATTTTGATTTGTCTCTGTTTGTTGTATGGATCTCAAATTTTTGTTCTCTAGCTTTTCTAAAGTGAGTACACCTTCATCGGTGACCTCATCCAGACACCATTGTCCAGAATAATAACAGAAATTGGGATGATTAAATACTCGTATAAGACAATTGACAGGATTGAAAATAAAATAAAACAAAATAAAATAATATATATATACACACATTCCAAAGAAAGCTTGAGAAGAGAAGTACCTTGAGAAAACTGAGTGGCCCATGGCTTTTCAGCAAGCCCGCTTGAGAACCATCAACTTCAAAAGGAACTTCAGGGGATGCTACAAACTTCTTCTGACCATTCCATTCCATTGCATGGACCCATCTCGAATTACCTATTACAAGACCAAGTTTATACTAAATACACTCCTACGCAGTTCTGAAACTACTCCATATATAAATAACTTTAGACAGTTAAGTGAAACAGAGCCCAAAAACTAACCAAGCCAGTTGCAAATAAGGTCATATTCTCCAGCATATACAAGTAACTTGATCCCATCCTCAAGAAGAACAGGAATGCCGACTTCAAGATTCCTCATCCAGTCCACCAGCATTGCCTGATACACCGTCGGGCTACACGAAACAAAATCTATGTCTCCAACTCCAAGTGCATCCCTAACCGATCTCTTGTTAAGGAGTGTCTCCACACCCGAGAAGTCATAGCAGAGGCTGCCCTCACACTTCTTTCTGACATCATAGTACTGCAGTCAATGATGAAAAGATTGCTTTTCAAATTTCAAGACATGTTTTTATATCTCATAATAATTAAGAACCATGCCACTGTAGAGTTTACGGCTGAAGGAATGAAGCTTAACTCTTCAAATAATACTCCCTCTGTCCCAAAATGAGGGTTAATTTTCTAGTGAACTCACTAAATCCAACTTTGCAACTCACTGTGTTTCATTTCCCCACTTAGAATGCTGTAAATGTACATGCTGCACTAATGTTTGCTTATGTCAATTTCCTTAATTTTCCAAAAATAACTAAAAATTGACACTCATTTTGGGATGGAGGGATTTAACAGAATTTTGAATGGATTCATTCTTCAACATGAAAATTTCTATGAAACTAATATCTTTTCTAGTCAAAAGTTTTGCCGATGTATAAATATAGTGCACCCTAAGAAACTTGTGCACAAATCAAATACGCAGTTCAAAGAGGCAATTGGATAAAAGAAACTGAAACATATTTAGAGCTTCTTACGTTAATATCACCAGCAAGCTTCATGATGCCATTGAATATGGCATTGCAAACCACATATGAAGCCACGCAAGAGGCTGTCCCATCAGTTCCTGAAAAACAATGATAGTGCAATGAAGCAGCATTCATTGAAATTCTCCTAGCACTAAAGTGATTGTAGGAAATTAATGCATAAATAGTTGAAATTTAAGTTTTGAAAGGATAAGAGCTTATATGCAATAAAATTGTGATTGCAGACTTTAATAGGAATAAAAGAATTTTTTTTCACACTCCAAACCCAAACGTAGAACTGAATGCAAGTGTGTGTGTGTGTGTGTGTGAGAGAGAGAGAGAGAGAGAGAGAGAGAGAGAGAGAGAGAGAGAGAGAGAGAGAGAGAGAGAGAGAGAGAGAGAGTACCACAAAGCTTTATTGCAGTTTCACACACGGGAAGAATCAGGTTGATACGCTTGTAGTCAGCCTCTTTGATTAGCCCCATGTCTAATGCATAATCTGTGTAAGCTTTGTATTGAATTTCTGGATTGGTCAGCCCATTTCCGATGGCAAATCCCTGCACAACCACTCCTAAGGTAAGTTCAGTGACAAAAAGAAAGAGAACCTATTATCACAGTCAAATAATTACTACAAAGACATACCTTCAGATTTATATGAAGTCCTTCTTTAGCTTTGTTTCCTTTGTGGACTCGAGCAGCAAAAGCGGGGATATAATGTCCAGCATATGACTCTCCAGTTATGTAAAAGTCATTCTCCACAAATTCCGGGTGCTCAGTAAAGAAGGCCTGAATTAACATGAACCACTGGTCATAAACTGATCTAAGAAGATTCAGCATCTAGGTGAAGAATGGTGGCCAAAATCTATAGGTGAAGTAAATGAATGAAGACAGGAGCCAGAATCTTGGTTGAAGGGGATCACGAATATATTCGAGGTACAAATTACAAGGAGTTACTCAAATAGGCTCAAATAGGGGTAAATAAAGTATACTCACTCCGTCCCATATGAGTTATATTATCAGATTGTTATTTAACATAAATTTATTACATTCTAAAATTTCAATCATCAAGTAAACTATCATAACTTTCATATATTTGTCACAAGTAAATTACTATAAATATTTGCCCAAAATTTAATCAAGTTGACCAAAATTAGCCAGATTCGCCTCATTTCCGGACGAAGGGAGACAGGGAGTAATCTATTATTTTCAGCTGTAAGAAGTCGCTTTTTCGAACTTTAATGATGGTGAAACGGAAAATTTTCAAACCTAAAGGGTCTCTCTCTCTCTCTCACACACACCTCAGCATCGTAAAGGACCAAAACCTAAGTATGCCAAGGGCTCTACCCCACATATCATCATCATCAAACTGCATAACATTGACATTGTTTTTCTCGCTCATAACATTGTGAAAAATGTGGTCGTACTAAATAGTACATATTCAGTAACAGGCAAAAGCAGGTATTAAGAAGAACCTGCTGCCAAACACACTCGCGGCGAAAAAGATCTGAACATGCAAATTTCAACCTACACTTCGTTCCCCGTGATCAAAGGAATTCTAAATGAAAGAGGGGCCGTTGTAGAAGACACAAAAAATTCTAACAAGCATCATGCATCACGCAATTATGACTGATGAGAGGAGAGACGACGGTGCAAGGATATTGACTTGCATATTTGGTACCACTTTTATTCTCTCACCTTTCCATCCGCATCGCCAATTTTTTCATTTCAAAAAAGTTTCAAATGAATATGTACCACCATTGTAGACGATCAACAACAATTAAGATATTCTTTATATTCCGAGTGGATATACTTTTCTCAAACTTAACGCGCGCAGGAGGAAGTGGGGATCACAAACTGTTTTGAAAATAATAACATGGCCCAAAATTCAGTCCTGGGGATAAAGGTAGGTTCACTACAAACTTTTCAGACAACCACCTTCCTTTTAGCATCTCTGGTGTGATTGTCATATTACCTTGGTTCAGTTCTGGCAGTTAAACTCATGAGATAACATTATCTCAAAACATCAAATCAGAGATATTGAGGATGTAGGAAATCGCAGAACTTTATGTACATTGGAGAACATTCTACATGATACAAAATAAGAAACAGACCTGTAGGAAGTCATAAAGATCATCACTGACACCCTTCTCATTATGACGGATGTCCCGTTTATCAGAGCTATAACTAAAGCCAGTCCCAATTGGTTGGTCAACAAATATTAGGTTGGATGCCTGAAGAATGACAAAGCAAATATGAAAATCATAATAAAAAACAGCTTACAACTTTATGACCTTAACTACAATTTACAACAGGAAGCAAGCAGGCCGACATTTTTGAACAATGTAACCATCCAACGTATCAAGCAATAAATACTTTCAGCAGCAAATAGCAGGTGATAGAGCGGTCAAACTTTCAATAAACTTGGAAACATGCAAGAGATACATTTGTAACACCAAATTCAAAGTCAAGTGTATAAATTCTAGTACAAACCAGCTCCCCAATTCAAACCAACCACTCTTGTTTTTTTTGCATTCCAACCCACTTTTCTAGTCAATAAGCTAACAGCTTAAATATGAGTACACAATCTGAACCTGAAAATGATAGATTATTTAAAGTAAGATATTTTCTTCCAATTTTGAACCATGTCACCATTCAAAGTATCAAACGCAATATTTTCAGTGGCAAAATAGCAGGTGATATAGCAGTCATATTTTTCAACATGCTCGAAAACAAGCAAGAGATTTATTTGAAACAGCAAATCAACAGTCAAGTGCCATTCTAATAGGCACGTCAGATCCAAGTGGCAGGCCAAGATATGATATTAAGATTTTTCCTTCTGATAGATGGCATCATATGACTTATTTTGACAGAAGGGACAACAAAATAGGCACGTCAGATCCAGGTGGCAGGTGAAGATATGACATGAAGAGTAATTCCTTCACCAGGACACCTGTAACTGACAACAGATCTAGGAATTTAATGTAACCCATCTCTCAAGATTCACAGAAACTCCAACATACCATGCAAGTCCCCATGGAGTGAGTCCATCAAAACTAGCATCACAGCACACTTACCATTCCAAAACCAAGTAGAATGCCTAAAACAAGGTTCTTGCTTTACATCTAAAGGAAACGAAACATGAAAGTTGCAGAATACAGTAGCAAACTGACAACTTCTGGAGACCTACACCCAGAACAGAAAAGAAGCATTTGTACAAATGGTCTATCATGGACATAGGCTAATAAACCCAGTTACTTAACACTGATATCTATCTATGGAGTGAGAATCTCAACTAAACATCAAATAATGGAAAAATGAAATAAAATGCCCAGATCCAAATGAATGTTGTTCAAAAATAATATCTGTAAGTGAGGAAAATACAAATTAAATGACCATAATGTGATATCTCATACGCATGCATAATGAAGTGATCAGATAAGCTACGATAAGAAAATGTTTACCTGGTCCCACCCATATTCATTCCACACCAGAGACAGGTTCTTTGCAATTGTGAAAGGTCCATTTTCATAGAAAAGAGCCATCTCACTGCTACACCCTGGGCCTCCAGTTAACCAGATAACAACAGGGTCTTTCTTGCTCTTGCGTGATTCGAAGAAAAAATAAAACATCCTATAAAAAACAACCAAGCCTTTTTAGGAATGTTCAGAAAATATCACACCCAAACGCAACCACAGAAAGCTTATTTGTAAAGCAGCCAACCACAAAAAGTCAAGTTCAAGAATGATAAAGGGTAAGTACGAACAACCCCCCCCCCCCCCAAAATAGCAAAGGCTCAACAATATATACTTTCCCATTTTTCGTTAATAAAATACCATATGATTTCCGTAAGAAAGAAAGACGGGAAAAAAAGAAGAAGAGGATAAGATGAAAATGAAAACAATCAAGGCATGTATATTGATTTCAGTAGGATCTGATGAACAACCTTTTCCATACAGGACAGATGATAGACTCAAATTATAGAACCAAGGGAAATAACCCCATCTGGGCAGTATAACTAACTGACACCATGTCTAGCTATTCACTGGGCCAAAAATTAACAGAAACTTAAACCAATATTAATATAATTAGTAGCTACTTTACCCGAGAGAAACTATAAAACTTGATCAGCCTCGCTGTGAGAACCGTTAGGCTGAGGAGCTACAACACAAACATTAAGCAAACAGGGACTTATGATCAACCATTGGTGAGTACATATTTCACTTACACCACTAAAGCATCCATAACTACCGTCTACCAGTGCTAATCCAATTGAGGAGACTAATCGCTAATCTCATCAACTAACATGGCGTACTCCACATAGAAATCCTGTCCACCTAGTTTCCTGTGAGTTCTCAAACCAAAAATACAACCGAAGACCTATCCCTGATATATCTCCAACTACTTCTTTTTTTCCTTACAATGCTCACCCCAGTTCACCAATAGATATAGATCCTTCCCACTATCCCCCACCCCCCTACACACACAGCAAAAGAGAGAGAGAGGTTTCATAACTGATGGTATAAGTCGGCCCACAAGTGTATCTTCGACTTGAACCATCAAAACATTTGTACAGCTCAAGACTTCAATAAAGAGCTACCAAAGAAGCACAAAAAGCCATAATAAAGTCAGCTGATGCTCGAAAGAAAAGTAATTCATCGCCCCCTCACCCCCCAACCGCTTCTTCATGTCTACGCCATGTTGGCTTGGCGCAACCACAACTACAAAACCACTTCGGCAGAAATCAGTAAACCATCCACTAATATCCCGGAGCATAGCTTTTCCGTATATTCAAGATTGTATCTAAGGAATCTATTTGTCATAAGAAAGCTAACAAAATATGTATTGCTTCATCTGACTTCCTTTTAAAACAATACACAAGCTTGCTTCTGCAAAACCAAAAGGTTTTTAAAGCAACAGTTAAATAGGACCATTACCTACCTTTACAAATGCTTTTTAGGCACAAACCGCATAGAAATGGATCACGTTTCACCGCGAAAATCAACTATCATTGAATTAAACATTAGCCACCAAAATTCCTCTCCATTTGTCCCGGTAAAAGAGCGATGTGACTATCAAAGTGAATTTGACCATTTGGATTGATACTTGCTATTTACAAATCTAACTAAGCTAATGTTCATAGAGCTTTAAATGTAGTCAATAGCATACTGCTCCCTCCACCCAAAAAAGAAAGGAAAAAGGAAAACCTCATATTTGCCTTTCCAACACTAAAACCATGGAGAAATGAAAATACGATAATACTAAAAAGAAGGAATTGTCAAATGGGACTACATTTTGGGGAAAAGAGGAGAATAATTAACCAAAATTTAAACTAAGTTTCAGATGTGGATTTGATATGGATTCACTAGCTTCTACAAAACTATAACACTGAACTATAAAGTAATGTTTATTATATGTGGAGTAGTTCATATTTAAACTTAGCAGTTTATAATTGATTTCGCCTAGTCAAACTCTTAAAATCAAAACCACTAGAATTATCAATGAAAATTAACAGCAACAATACACCTCTGGCTCGAATCTCTATGCACTATAACATATCGGAAGCCACACAAATGAATAAACAAAACCGGATAACTCTGAAACACGAAATTATCAAATTACCGAGCAGCATGAGAATGTTGAATCTGGTAGTAACCGGCATGATGACCTAAATCTTCAACGGATACCCCTCGAAGATCGACCAAATTAGGGAACTTGAACGACCTCTCCACTATCCTCGGCCGATGATCAATCGAGCTAGCCAATGCTTCATCGACGACGTTGATGGACTCTTTTGGGAACAAATTGAGCTCTCGGATCAGTTTCTCGGCCTGGGCGGTCGGGAATCTGGGGTTTGTTAGGGTGAGCTTGCTGGTGGCGGAGGTGGATAGATGAGGAGAGAGAAAGAGGAAAAGTAGAGAGAGAAATATTGGCATCTTCTTCATCGTTAAGTTGTTCATTTTTCTGACTTTCTCACTCTAGTCTAGTAGCAGTAGGAGAGAGAAAGAGCTTGGGGGTATTTATAGAGAGAGAAAGTGTGAGAAGCAAACTAACGCTCGACGACGTCGTGGGGGGAGGTGGCGACGTTAACGGAATGGGCGGAAAGAGGTTTTGTTTGTTGGCGGGGGGTGGTGGTGACGTGTCAGTTTGCTTTCCGTTTTGCTTGGCTTGTTCGCTTTCCGTTGCTTTTTTAAGGCGGGAACCGAATACACGGTATCATTATCGTGTATTATAATATAAAAAATACAAAACACACACCCGTACTACAGTAGTATTGGGCACGTGACAAGTGCGTGAGTTGAAAATCCTCTTTTCTTTTATCTTTTTATTTATTTTTCTTTAATAATCAATAAGGTGATATAACTATCCAAAAGAATTTACGAGAGACCTTCGAAAAGGTTTGAAAGACTCGAATATAATTAGACCTATCAATTTGCTACTTATTAATTCATTCTAATCCGTTTTAACCTGCTAAACAGTTTAACCTGTTACAACTCATTTAATTAAAATTTTAAGTATTAAAATATATAAAAAATATTTTTTTTGTACAAAAACGTATTCAAATGTTAATTCAAATTTAACTTAACCCATTTATTATACAATTCAGTTGATTGATTGATTAAATGGGTTATAATAGGTTGAATCCATTACAATCTGTTAATTATTATAACTCAACTCATTACAACCCATTTGACCCAAATTAACAGGTTTAAATATAACATAAAACGGCCTATTGAAAACTAATTTCTAATTTTTAAAAAAAGACATTCTCACTGAAACTGTTATGACTAGTATGATCCGATTTTAGAGAGTGATTTGACTGATCGACAACTTATTATCTTAATTAATAAAGGTGCTAAAAACCTAATTAAGGTCTCTAACAATAACAACTCATTTTTGACATTACTTTTTTGGATGATATGTATTCTAAAATTTAGAGTTTTAAATTTAGAATCATGTTTTAAATGGTTAAGATAAAATTTTAGAAAGATGTCACAGAAAATGACACACAATTTAACACAGAAAATTTAAACTTGAAGCTTAATGAATTAAGCAACGTATAATAATTAAGCTATGTTGTAAAGCAATGCGTGAAAGGATTTTTTTAAAAAAAAGAAAAAAATTAAGTGTCATTGCAAAAGTTCACAAGAATCAAGTAATCGTAAGAAACATATGTCGTTCGTGAGCACTAGCATAGGCATGAGCTCTAAAATGTTGAGCAAAGCGCATTTACAACAAACTCTCATAATGAGATACTATTGTTTCTTAGGGAGAACATTTTACTATACATCTGGTTCACATTTACTATTCCACAAGAAACATGAACTTGGTTTACATTTTACACCACTTTTTAAGGTCGGATGAACTTGCGTCAAATTGTTTAAGTTGTACTTTTGATATTAGAATCATTATGTGAGAATCCCATTTTTGCATCCTCATGATTAAGGTTAAGCTCAATCGCATTTTGAAATAGATGATGGTCATCGGATCTTTGGTTTGTGAGAATGTTCATTTATGATGTAGGGCATCTATTCGTGACTACTCAAACTATTGAAATTAAAATTGAGAGTCGTCACATTCGTTTGGTCTTAGGTTTCCGAAGCACAAACCTTTTTTGAGGTTCTTATGTTCGGGGGCTTAGTTACGAATCGAAAAAATTGAAAAGACCGTCATCACCCAATTTGCCTTATTTCGATCTCTAAATGTCTAGCATGCTTGTCACCTAAGGGTAGGTCAACCATTGGTTTGGTCTAAGTGCAGGTAACATTAAAGTGAACATAAGTCTCATCACATTCAAGATTAAGCTAAGCAGCAAGAAGCTATGTAGACATATTTCTCATCTTGTTCATGTTGAGTTTATGGTCAAGACTAAGAGGCAAACCTACATTTATAAGGGGGGATAACTTAGACATGAAGATATGGTATTAATGTCATCCTTCAAGCACATCTTCATAGTCATTTATGAGACTATGAGATGACACCTGATATTCGAGAATTTTAATATAATAGAACGTGATGTTCCTATCATTCTATACACATGAGTGCAAACTAATGAGAGTAGAAAACTACCAAATGAATCCTAATCACACGATAAGGTATGGTCATTTTATGTTCTTCATTATATTCTCACTTAATGGTATGAATCAAATGAAGGGCTCAAGAACATGGATCTTCCTTCATCTCAAGATCATCTTAGGACCCAAAAATAAAACATATGATAATAAGAATGTTATACTAACAAGACTAGCATTTTATACACATAGGTGTAAAACAAAGAAAGTAGATAACTACAAGATGAGTCTCAATCACAAGATAGGGTATGATAATTTCATGTTCTTCATGATATTCCTAATTAAGGGTGTGAATTCAATGAAGGACTCAAGAATATGGATCGTTCCTCATCTCAAGATCATCTTAGGGCCCAAGAAACAAGCATGAGACAATAATGGTATTATACTAATAAGAGTTAACAAGAAGTCTTGAGGAGATTCATCCATACATTAATTTCATGGGAATGAGTAAAGTAGGATGAATCACACATCATCTTAGAGATCTATAAATAAAAGAAGATCAAAGACAATTATAATGGAGAATACAAGCATCACATTTCATTTCATAAATCCACATGGAGGATACCAAGTGGCATACATTGTTTACAAGAGTTGATGATAAAGATTATGAAATCTAAGTTAAGGTAGCATACTAAGAAGTAAAAAATTACATGGGATAAAAATTGTACATACTCCCAAGGGAGTGCTTAGACTTGATATCCAAGGCTTATGAGAGATGAAAGGAGTCCTCTTTAGATTAAGTCTTGGAGTAATGAAGATGAAAGAAGGGGAAGAAGAAGCTAGGCTATCTTCTTTACCTTCTAACTTTCACCCTCTTGAATCATGATGCCCTTTTAATTGAAGGCTTGAGGTTTTATGTTTGAGAAATTAGTAGAATTGTATGAATATGAGATGAAAATTTGGATTTAGTGAAGATGAATGAGGAGGGAATAGGAGCTTAAGGAAGCTTTGGATGACATGAAAGTGTATGCCTTCAAGGTTGATGATTGTTGAATAAAGGTTGGATGAAGATGTAAAGAATGGATAAAGATATGAATGACGTGTACGAAGATACGAAGAATATGGATGAAGATATGAAGGATGACTGCAAATGAACAAGAAGGTACTCACAACCTCTTTGAGTTTCACTTCAAGACACTCACAAAGAGCTCTCTCTCTCTCTCTCTCTCTCTCTCTTGGGGGTTGTTTAAATTATGCATGAGCTAACCTCTCTTTTAGGGTGTGTGAATGATGGTTTATATAGGGGGTGGGATTAGGTTTAAACCTGATTTCTCACAGCCTTTGGAAGGTCTAAAATGTCCCCTATGACCCCTTGAAAAGTACCTCTTTTGCCATTTGTCCGAATGAGCAAAGAGGGAAAAATCTAGAAACAACAACAAACTGGTCGGACCGGCCAGAATGGCCAAGGTCCTGGCTGGACCGGCTCCCGTGCCACTGTCCTTGGTCTTTTTGTTTTTTTGCTCGAGAAAAGTTTTCCTTTTGTTTCTTTGATCATTTGAGATTGACATGGTTTTACGTAAATCAATTACCTCCACGCTTTTTTATAATTTCAGAAGATTTTACGTAAATCTAATTGGTCCATATTTATTACGATTATGTAGCATGTTTGCTTCGGTTGGTAAAGAACAAATAGACCGATTAAAATAAAAAGAATTAGTAGTATGATGTAAAAACAATACGATCATTTTGATTATATGATTATATGATTATATGGTTGCATTTTGTGTTTATTTTTTTTCAGGTTCGATATCGGATACTAACTTATTTAATATTTTTGTAGTGTGATCTGTAAATATAATTAAAAAAATGAACCACATACTTGAAAAGACTTATTTTTCTATTTACGATGTCACGTTCATGAATAGCTAAGTCATATTTTGCATTTAGTATTTACTCAAATTTAACGGTTACAATTTGTTAACTTTAAAATTAATTTTTCCTTGAATATTAATTAGCATTTATGATTAGATTGAATAGTCTGAATTTTACTTAGCTTTTATAATTAGGTAATACATTAAAGGATTAAATAGGAAAAAACTCCTGTAGTATATAAATTTTAGCCCCACGAACATTTTTTTCTTGGGCTTAACCTTCTTATCATCTATTTCGTTAATCGACATCCATTTTTTTTACCGTCAAAGTTTAAAAAGATTAAAATACCCTTATTTAAAAACCTTATTTATAATTAAAGGAAAAAAAAAACTAATTTCCTTCTGCATCATAACCAGCCACCACCCTTCTCCCTCGACTATTTTTCCACAACTTCTATTCTAATCACCATTATAGCCACTATAATCTAAGTCCAATTCTAATGTCCATAACTATCCAATTAACCCAAGCTAGAAACACCACTAGTAAACCCAACACCTATTAAGGCAAGCACCGATTCATGATTAATTATATCCCATGATTGACTCCTTGTAATTATGGCCGATCTATAGAAGACCGGTAAGAACAACTAATTAAAACAAAATATTAAAACAAAACAACTAAGAACTAATAAGAACTAAGAACATCAAAGGAAAAGGAGAGAAGAGAACACAAGAGGATATATGAAACTTTTTTATTTTATTTCACAACTCCATTCGGATCTTGGATGCTTACAACTGAAAACAAGATTAGTTTGACTGATTTTTGTATTCTAAAATAGTCTGCACCAATGTTGTATAAATTATTGCCGAATGAATGAAAAGAAACACAATTCTCTCATATGTTATTCTCTCATATGGTATTAGCCTAATTGGTCCTAAAAAATTATATTCCTTCTCTACCGAATTATTTTTTCTCTCTCTGCAATTTCCTTCCCCTTACCTATCCTCTTCCATAGCCATGCTTGATAATGAAGGCACCTACCAGCCTCTCGCCATCACCACAAATCCGTCTAACTCTCTCATCATTGTCACCCTCCCCAACTCTCTCAAATTAATTGCATCCAATTATATAGGATGTAAAACTCAACTCCAAGCTACCCTCCATGGCTTTGATTTACACAAATACATAGACGACACACGTCCTACTCCCCGACCCACCACCACCATCAACAACGTTACCTCTCCCAACGCCGATTATGAACTTTGGTTCCGACAAGACAAGCTCCTGTTAGGCGCCCTCGTTAGAAGCCTCTCACCCCCTATCATCCCTTTAATTACTAATACTTCTTCTTCCCTTGAAGCATGGAACATTCTCGCTTCCACCTATGCCAATCCATCGAGAGGCCACATTAAGCAACTCCGCCACCGCCTTCGCCAATCCTCCAAACTCCCATCTCAATCTATCACAGATTATATGCAATCCATCAAAACAATTGTTGATGAACTTGCTCTTCTTGGCATAAAAATCGACCCTGAGGACGTCCTTGATATCATTCTTCAAGGCCTGGATCAATCGGCTTATAAGGCTGTGATTGATGGCATTCACGCAAGGGATAATTTCCTTCAACGAACTTCATGAAAAACTCATTAACTACGAGCTTACCTTGCCTCATTCCACATCTTCTTCCGCATCTGCCTTTACCGCGAATAGCCGCACTGCCACCAAGCCATGGACTGCGCGCCCACCCTCAGCCGCCCCTGGTCTCTTGCCAACGGCTACTCCTGCCAGTAGCAACACTCATCCTTTCCTCGGCAAATGCTAATGGTGCCACACGAAAGGACACTATCTTTTTATGTGTTCTGCTTTTAAGAAATTATATCCCAATATCCCCATTCCCCCCCCCTGTACAAAATACATTAATGAGAACTCCACAGGTACACACGGTCGGCGTTCAAAACGCCTCCGACACTCATTGGCTACTTGATAGTGGTGCCTCTCACCACGTCATAAATGATCTTAACGCCCTATCCCTCCGTTCCCCGTATGATGGCACCAAGGAACTCGTAATCGAAGATGGTTCGTCCCTAACCATCACTCATATTGGCTCACTCACTATTCACACACCTACCATTTCTCTTATTCTTCATAATGTACTTTGTGTCCCCCCTCTCTCTCTCCCATAACATCATTTCTATCTCTCGTCTTTGCCATGATAATAATCTTCTAATCGAATTCTTCTCTTCTTGTTTTTTCATTAAGGACCACCTCGAAGTTAGTACTCCTCGAAGGTTCATCTAATCACGGAGTGTACGAATGGAGCCCATCACAACCTCCCACGGCCTTTTCTATGTCCAAGAATAAATCTCCGATCTGGCATCACAGATTAGGACACCCTTATCACAAAATTTATGGAACTTTGTCCTATTTAATTCCTTCACTTTATACATTTAAAGAAAGTTGTAAATCCTGTCAAATTAACAAGAGTCACAAACTTCCATTTTACTCCTCTACTATTACTTCAAATGCTCCTCTCGAAATTCTCTTCTCAAATGTTTGGTCTTCTCCAATCCCCTCTTTTAATGAATACAACTACTACATCATATTTGTAGATCATTTCACCAAAAATATTTGGTTTTACCCTCTCAAACAAAAATCAGATTCTCTATCTACATTCATCCGTTTTCAAAAATTGGTTGAAAATTACTTTCAAAAACAAATTAAACAACTATTTTCTGATAATGGAGGCGAATACTTAAAACTTTCTCCCCATCTTGACTCATGTGGCATTTCTCATCTCACATCTCCACCTCACACACCTGAACACAATGGTTATGCAGAACGCCGACATCGACACATAGTCGAAACGGGACTCACTCTTCTTTCCCACGCCAAAATGCCCACACAATACAGGCCGTTTTCCTACAACACTGCTGCCTACCTCATAAATCGTCTTCCTACTCCAACCCTACAAAACAAATCTCCCTTTCATCGTCTTTTCAAACAACAACCCAACTACTAAAAACTTCGTAGCTTTGGATGCCTTTGTTACCCTTGGCTACGACCTTACTCTCCTCACAAATTATACCCAAGATCCAAACCATGCCTGTTTGTAGGCTACTCCTCCACTCAAAGTGCCTACTATGCTCTCGATCCCACAACCAACAAAGTCTACACCTCTCGACACGTTCAGTTCATAGAAACTGAATTTCCTTACGAACAACTAACTCTACTACCCCAAATACACCCAATCCTGACACTTGGCTTCCCTTACGCATAACCAAACTAAATCCTCCTACCACAAATGACATAATTCCCCCTCATATAAATGAAACCACGTCTCAACCTACTTCTACACTTTCTTCTCCCATCATATTTGCCCCAACTCCTGCGTCATCAAATTCTACAACATCCGATCCTACCCCTCAACCGCAAAATACTCGGACACACCGTAAACCCAACCCTCGGTACCACAACTCTAACTTTTTCTTTAACGATGCCACAAATACACCCATCACCGAACAAACAAACATTGTCCATGCCCTAAAGCATCCATTATGGCTCCAAGCCATGTCAGATGAATTTGATGCTCTCATGCAAAACAACACATGGACTCTCATCCCATCTACCTCTGCCCCTAATGTTATTGGATGCAAATGGGTTTTTCGCATTAAATACAAACCTGATGGCTCTATTGACCGTCTCAAAGCTCGATTAGTTGCCAAAGGTTTCCATCAACGACCTGGATTAAACTACACTGAAACTTTTAGTCCGGTCGTCAAACCAGCCACCCTTCGTCTTCTCCTCTCCCTAGCCGTCACCCAAGGATGGTCCCTTCGTCAACTTGACATAAATAATGCATTTCTTCAAAGTACCCTTTCTGAGGACGTCTATATAGCACAACCTCCCGGTTTTATAGACCCCTCATTCCCCAACCATGTGTGTAAACTCAACAAAGCCATCTATGGCCTCCGTCAAGCCTCACGTGCATGGTATGACGAACTCAAAAAATACCTTCTCTCTTAAGGATTCAAACCAACCATCTCTGATCCCTTTCTCTTCATCAACAAAAATGGTCCATCCCCCATTTTTGTTCTTGTTTATGTCAACGACATAGTCGTCACTGGACCCTCACTTTCTATTCTCAACACATTCATCACTACTCTCGCAGCAAAATTCTCCCTCAAAGACCTCAGCACCTTATTGTAGACACCCCATTTTTGACCCCCGGCAAATTAGGGTTTCTACCGGGGAATTTCTACTCAAGAAAGAATTAAAAGT
>JAOWAN010029421.1:0-19786 GCA_028566635.1 Lobelia cardinalis | reverse complement strand
AACACAGACAGAAGCTGTGAGCCGGAACGGCTCAATTCAAGCCGGACCGGCCTGAATTGAGCCGGACCGGCGTGCAGGTTCTGTCTGTCCTCTTTTGTCCTTTTTGTCCCCTTTGTCATTTTCCATGATGATTTTGGCCAATCATTGGGTGCCAAGCCTAGGGGTACGTGTCCAGATGTCTCCTAAGGTTTAGGATGTTGCCAAAAATGTGTAGAAGTTGTTGGAAAATGTTGGCATTTGGTACCAAAGTGTGAGATGCACCTAGACATGTCCAATGCAACCTTTTGATGTGTGATATGCTATAGCTAGACTAGTAAGTTGTAAGTGTTTAAATAAAAGTGCAAGAAATGTAACATTCAATTATCTAAGAACAAAATAAAATAAAAAAGATGAAATAAAAGGGTACGAAAAATGGGTGTCTACAGTTATGGGGAAATGTTCAAGAAAACTTGGAAGTTCCATGAATATGGAGTAAGAACTACTGGATCGAGCATCAGTTTCAACGTAATGAGACTCTCAAATGCTTTTTATTCCTCTAGAACCAAAACCTGCTATTGTTACAGGTACTGAACCATATTCATTCCTTCGAATTGGGACGACAATAATTCTTACGTTCCATTGATGACGACAATAATTCTTACGTTCCATTGATGCATCGATCCCCTAATCTTCGTCGAGATTGGGGCTTATTATTGAGCTCGCATGTGTAGATGGTCTACTCTGATACTATGTTATAAAATGGGGGTTCATTTTAAAATTAATTAATAATGAGAGGAGTAGTTCATACTTTTTATTAAGTGATTGTACGACTAATTTATTCTTAATTTGGGATAATATCTTAATATTAAGCATGCTCTCATGAAGTTACATTGAACAAATTCAATTGTCTCATACTCATCTGTCCAATATATTATGTATCAAGTAATACATGCTTTGGATCCTCTTTAACCACATTTTTCCAAGTGTACAAGCTTATTCCATATTTATAAACCTCGTGAATTGTAGTGTGCAGAGTTCGATTCCCCGCAAGGTGGAATTAACTCTATTACAAGCGGGAGTAACCTAAGGATTAAGAGTCCTGGGCCTATTCGTTAGCTCTCTATCCTGGCTCCTGTAATGCATATCCTGCGATTTACCTCCTCCATGTTGGCTCAGGGCAGGGTCGGTGGGGGACTGCCGGAGTTGCAGTCTCGACCTTTTTTTTTTTATATAAACCTCGTGAATTAAGGGAAGTGTGTGTTTTGCTGACCATTGTGAACAGTAAAAAAGATCGTTTACCCCGTCAGTATAATGTGTAGAAGTTGACTCCTGCACAAGCATTAGCAATTTACCATAAACTCCTATTCTGTTGTATCGAAATCCTGTTAGACATATGAAAGGTGCCCGTGATGGAACGATGAATGAATCGTTCTGCGGTTAAATTCCTTTTTTGTTGTTTCGAGATTCTATTAGAAGTAATGACAAGAGGGCATTTGAAGGGGCTCGGGAATGGATCCTCCAATAAATTTTTGTATATTTTTTATCTAAATTTTTTTAGTTTTTAATTTTTTTTTCTCTCATTGGTACCAATTTTTTTAAATTTATTTTTTTATTTTTTATTTTAATCGTTACAAAAAATTTAAAATTATATCAAAAAAATTACTCATCCAAATTTTAGTTTTTTGTATAGTTACCTATATGTATGTAAGTACTTTTATAAAATAATTACCAAGCTCAAAAGTTTGTTGGAAATTGAGGTTTTCCACATTGGTGGGTGAATGAGATTTTGTCCCACATTGATGGATAAGTGAGTTTGTATGGAAAAGGAATGAAGGGCTTGAGTATTTAGCCAAGGGAATGTATCCCACATTGGTGTGGAGGCAAACTTGAAGATATTATATATGCTAAGACACATGTAGTGAAGTTCAAATTGCTTAGACTACATTATACTCCAGCTCACTCGCTCGCGTGCGCGCGAGGGGGGGATGCGATTGGAGGTCCGTTCCAAGGGAAAATGGCTTGACTCGGCGCTTGCGGACACAAATGTCGGACCAAAATTGGAGGCTTCGGTTTCTGAATTAAACGTTTTTTCGATTAATTACTGATATTTAACTGGATTTTTATCGTGTTAATTAATCTCGTTCATTGAGTTAAAATGACTGGTGCTATATAAAGGGAGAGACATATTTTATAACTTTGAGCGAATACTGTTGAAAAATAGAAAAAAAAAATTATTGTTACATTGTACCCCTGTAGTCGAACTTAGATACTCCGTCACTGGACACATTTGTCTTTTTCATTTTCTCGGAGAACATAGGAGTTTTTATTTTCAAGTTGATTTAAGTTATAAAAGCTCATTGGGATACATGACACTCCAATCTATCAAATTCCGCTGATGAATCAAGCAGTGGCAGAACCAGAAATATTTCGACGTGGGAGCGAAACTCGACGAGGATTCGGGGGTAGAGGTCTCGAAAAAAAAATCGGTTCGGACAACTCAACGGATGGATCGAAGATGAAATCACAAAAAAGGAATTCATATTCATTGTATAAGGATTATAAGAATTTGGGAACAAAACGATGTTTTGTTTAGGGAATTCGATGTCTGTACCCAATTTTTTTTTTTTTTAAGAACTAAATTGAATTTTGTAGGAGAAGAACATGCAAGGCGAAGAAGACGAGGGGGAGGGGGAAGGAAGGAGCAAAAAAAACTCCATAATTTTCGATGATTACTACTACTACTAATGAAAACATTTTTGATATGATGAGGGCAACCGACCCGCTCGCTCCAACCTAGCACCTCCCATGGAATCAAGTACATTGGTGTATTTGGGATATATAACACTCTAGGTCATATTTTCATCGGTGATTTTTAGAAGTCGTTTTTTATTTTTCAACTTTTTTTCATTGTTTCACAATTTTTTATCTACTTTTCTTAATTTTAACTTTAATCACTAAAAAAATAAAAAATTAAACCTAAATCATCCATCCATATCCACTATATATTTCGCTGACCCTTAATAATAATTGTCCAAGCATCAAGTTAAAGTCCTGTATGTTATCCTAACATTTTTCCCGCAAAGTATATATTTCTTAGCACAAAATCTATCTGATTCATAAGCAAAATATCTATTAAACACTAGCGACGCTATTACATTTAATAAAATTAATTTAAAATTTAAATTTTATGTACTTTAGTCCAAATATTTTTTACTAAATTTTACAGTGAAAAAATATTTTTTATAAAAAATTATTCACATTAAAAATATTCTCGATATCTTAAAAATAAATTTAATTATATTAAAAAGTTCTATTATAATTATCCTACTTTATTAATTATTTAATACTGTATTACAATTTTTTTTTTTTTTTTTGGTTAAGAGGGAAGAAGAAACAAACTAAGCAACAGGGGGAAGGGGGGGGGGCGCTAAATCAGATTCCAACAGCATTAGCAGCTCGCTCCGCATCTGGGTTTCAAGTTGCACAAGAGGCTCCTCTTGTCTTGCTCCAAGCTTAGCTAAGTAGTCCGCACACTTGTTTCCATCTCTTATGGTGTGTTGAAGAGTGCATCCCGTTGAGTGGAGAAGTCACCTTATGTTGACAAGCAAAGCATTGAGGGGTGTGAGTCATCTTCAACGTAGTTGGCCAAGTTTTTTGCTTCAAGGGAATTCGTTTCCACGAAGACATTGTCGTAGCCTCTGGATAACATTATCTCTAACCCCGCAAGGACCGCGTGCAGCTCTGCTTCCAAGACTAAGAGGGTGCAAGTCCTCAATCTCCCGTACTAGCCAAGCCTCCATCCACCATCTGTTGACCTCATAATGCCTCCATAACCACAGTTGAGGGTTTTGTGACCACAACTTCCATCAGTGTTCAGCTTCAGCCTACCTGTAGCAGGGGGAGACCAGGAAATAAGCTTCTGGACTGTGAAATTATGCTTAGTAATAGAAGAGTAAAAGGAGGCTTGCACTTCCCTTGCGAACCACCAAATTTGGAGCAAATAGCTGAGATATCACTTTCATAGCCTTCAATGGCTTCTTTGTTCCTGCTTATCCAATTAATCCAGATGATAGAGCTAAAGAGATACAACCGGTCTAGGCCGCCCACATTAGCCTGGTTGTTAGAGAAGAGGTTCTCCATATATAAGCCATTCTTTCAAAGGGAGATTAAATTTAAGATCATAATCTGTCCCCAACAGTTTGGTCCAAACTTTAGAAGCCCTGGGGCATTTCCTTAGAATGTGATCAGGGTCCTCAGGAAATATGTGGCATCTTGGGCATAAGCTAGAGTCACCCAAATGCCTGGAGAATCTTCGAGAATTAGACAATGATACCATTGTTCAAGATCTTCCAGAGAAAGATTATAACCTTCATAGGGATGTTAAGTTTCCACAACTTGTTCCAGAGAGGGGACCTGAGCTGGTTAGGCCATTCAAATTGACATTCATAGGCACTTGAGATAGTAAATTTTCCTTTGGGGTTGAGCCCCCAAGAGGGGCCGTCCTGAATGTCACAAAATTTAGAGAGATGTATCTTCTTGATTTCCTCAACCTCTTTATGAGAGATAATATGGGAAATAGTACCTGTGTTCCAAATCTTATTGGAAATAATGTCAGCAACTCTAAGCAAGTTCAAGTCGGGGTTTAAAGAAGTGTCATTTGTAGAGTTCTGATTGAGATCAGGGGAATGGGGGAGGCGAAGAGGAGCCATTCCACACCACCAATCTTCCCAGAGATTTATAAGCTGCCCATTACCAACATTCCATCTCAGGCCTTTAAGAATGATATCCTTAGTTTTACAGATACCTTTCCAAATAAAGGAGGAATTGGGTTTAGGGGATCAATCTTTGACAGTCTGGTTGAGACAGTATTTTCTTTCAATGGTGTTCACCCACAAGAAATCGTCAATTCTAGCTTTTCACCATAATTCTGAATCTACGTCTTGGAAGAAAAAACGAGATTTGAAGAATTAATCAAATCACTAGAAGATCATGACAAAATGTTTAGCCAGAATGACCTATGTTGTCCTTTCTAATGAGCTGCCAACCCAACTTAGCCATTAAGCTAATATTCTGTTGGTGAGCAGTTCTAATGCCAAGGCCACCATGAGATTTGGGTCTGCTAACATTTTTCTAGCTGATGGTGTGAATTTTCCTTTTGCCATCAAACTCTCCCCAAAGAAATGATGTATTTATCTTGTCTAATTTTTTTTGTCACGAACTTAGGGAAGAGACATACTTGCATAGAGTAAGAAAGGGTGCTAGAAAGGCAGGATTTAATAAGAGTGCTTCTACCAGCCATGAATAACATTCTAGATTTCCAGCCAGAGCTTAGCCTGGATTTTGTCAATAATGTGTTTTAAGTTCGTCCCGTTAAGCCTTTTATGAATGAGAGGGAAGCCAAGGTAAATGCCGGGGTCAGCTCAATTCCCAGACATGAACTTAGGCTCTGAGCCTTAACATGGGAGACAGCCTTACCTATAAACAATTTGGATTAGGAAAATTAATGGACTGCCCAGATGCTTGACAGAAATCATGGAGGATGGTGGATATATTCAACCAATCTTTATTTTCAGCTTTGCTGAACAATATGAGGTCATCAGTATAAAATAAGTGGGAAATGGTAGGACCATTTTTGGAGGTTTTAACTCCTCACCAGGTACCCTGATTGACACTTTTGCAAATATGGTGGGATTACCTCTCCATGCAAAGAACAAAAAGGTAAGGAGATAGGGGGTCTCCTTGTCTGAGGCCTCTTGAAGTTTGGGAATGAGGAAGGTTTTCAAAAACATAAATTGTGCATTTTTAAAAATATAATTTATGTATTTTCCCCATTTTTATAAATTTAATTTTAAAATTTATGTATACCTCATATTAGAAAGCAAATTTTTCTCGCATTAGTTTCACGTATTTTTTGTATTCGATTCTTATTTTTTGTTTTTATTTTATCAAGAATATCAACACTGTGCATCACATGCTCAAATAAAAATTTTCTTAACACTGTGCGAGTCAATAAATAGTATTTTTTTGATATAATTCAGTAAATAATAACAAAATTAATTTAATCTCAATTATTCAAGTCTTTTTATTTAAAGATGAAAAAGTATTTGTAAGATTACGTATTACGGATGAGAGATAATATTTGAAGAGTGTGCACAATATTGTATGTGGACGAAAGAAAACTTATAAAAAGTGTCGTGTTTGGACTGGTAAGAAAAAATATATTTAAAACGTATATATTTTAAATGGCTTTAGTTAATTAGTTTTATATTATTTAAACTATTACAAAAGTTAATAACTTTTAATTTATTATTTTTTAAACATTTTTATAATACTATTTAAAATATGTTTTATTATTCTTATTTATTTTTCTAAGTCCATGAAATTTATATGAGTAGTATTTTGGGACTAAATTGCAAGTACCTGTCGCTTGTGCATTCTTGTTGGGATTTAGAGTCCCAAAATTCAGTCGACCCAATTTCAATCCTTGCTTCTAGCCTAAAAATGGTGGGAATCTCTGTCGTTCGTCGTCTTATTCGCAACCGGAGATTCGCCGCCTTTTCTTCTTCCACCGGAGGAATCGCACCACCGCTTGCCCCAAACCGATATGTATCATACTCCACCGTGAATAGCCACCGGTATTTCATTGATAAAGCCTTGATTTCCTCCACCACCGCTTCCACAGCCTCCGGCATTCAGCATTGGCAGCAGTGTTTCGTTAGAAATCTTTCATCCTCAGTCTCTTCAGGTTTCTTCATCCCTTGTTGTATCACTATTGTTCTTTGTCTCATTTTTCGGCCAAATTATTTGGTCATTTTTAAGCATGGGTTTAAGCTTGTTAACTACTGGCTACTGCCTCACCCCAATGTGAGTGTCCAGTTTTGATTTCGTTTGAATAATTTGATTAACTTTGTACTGATAATTTACAGAAATTCATGCAATGATTGAAATCTTAGAATCTGAATCTTTAAAACACTCACTCCGAAGCATAGAGTCCAAATGGAAAACTTATTAAATATGTACGTTTACTGCTTTGTATTCTTTTTATGACTTCGATTAAAATTATATGTTTATATACATATATTTACAATATCATGTTTGAAGAAGAAAGGAAAAAGATGAGAAAAAAAAACTGTGAAAAAAATGAACACGGAGTATTATAGTTTAATTATTGAAAGTGGACTCTTTGAGTGAATGATCTTAAAAGACTAATGGATTCTTCTCCCGGAATGGAGGGAGAGAGTAGATGTTAAAAACTATTCCCTCCATCCCGAAATGAATGTCCTGTTTCCTCTTTAAAAAGTCAAACCAGGACATTATCAAATTACTACTACTTAACATATATTTATTGTGTTTTAGATTCTAAAATTTCAATATTATAAAAGGACATTAAGGCAAAAGAGGACACTCAGATTGGGATGGAGGGAGTAGTAATTTGACGCCCCACTAGGCATTTTTTTGGACAATCTGGAATGAAAGAAATCGCAGGGCTTTTGATAATGAGGAATGGTCGATAGATTGATTAAAGGCATCCCTTCTCCAGACCTTACATTTGTGCAGAGTCGATGCCACATTCAGAGAATTCTTTTGTAGAGTTTTTGATCAGTTTTATTGTTGGTTAGGCCTTTTTGTTGAGTATACGCCTAGTGTACACAGGCAGCGTCACTTGGTTCGGTGCTTTTTATCAAGAAAAAGTAATTTGATATCTTATGTTGAGTTTTCACTTAGGAAATTGCATGCCAATTTCGTGGTGGATGGAGTGCTTTTAAGTGATTTTGTAACTTTTACTTTGTTATTTTTGATGCTTTAGTTCTGATTATGTTAAGACAGCCTAGTTTAAAAGAATGAGGAATGCTAAAATGGATACTGGATACACTCGTTGGTACTGGGATGTGTAAACTAAAACTATACTGCTAATTGGAAATCTGTAGTCCATCTAAGTTTTTGTATCTATAATGGTGCATCTATTTTCTGACTTCGGCACCTCTTATAGAAATACTGTATCTGAAGTTGTATTTATGTTTGTCTTTTGCCTTGGTACGTTTCTAGTGCTTATGTGCAATGACACTCAATTTTTTCTTATGAGTGGTCAATTTTAAATTTTCCATTTGGGAAGTTGGAGGGGTTGGGGGAGAGGGGTCTGCTGAAAATTCAAGTTTCAACCACCTTTTCTCCAAAACATGTTGTGGTGACAGTAATGGATTGGCGATGAAAAGCACAAATGCCAAGGGATAAAAGATATCATTTAGTAATACAAAGGTCTATGTCTATAAGCGGTCAGTTTCCTCGTTATATCCATAAAATTAAATGTTGTTTTAGTGAAAAACTATACAGACTTTGTCCCACTATTTTTTCCATTTTAAGAATTGTTCTCTTATGCCCCCAATAACACTAGTCTTACCTCCTGAAAGTTTGTGAATCTCATGTCCCTGTTCCTCTATGTATTTTTGTGAGAACTACGCTGTTCCTTATAGTGTTCGAAAGTTCTAAACAAATGCAGTCTCTCTGGGAAAGAAGTACTATCTTCTATTGTCCACTTAGGTAGAAATTGTGTTCCTGTCTTTGGCTAGTGTTATTATTTTTGGTTACTGGCTGTAGAAAATGATAAATGAGAATCTTTCAAAGTTAGCTGACATTAATTATGTCATTTCTGGTGTCAACGAAAAGGGAGGAGGGGGGGGGTTGTGTATTTGACCTCCAAGTTGGATATAATTTGACCTTCTTGTTGGTTTTGCAGTGATGAATTCTTTCAGCTGTTGCTGTTAATGTGGATGTTTATCCTGTTCACATCACATTTCTTAGTTTGAGGTTTAGATAAGGCATTTGTATGTAAAAGTTTGGGTTTGCTAAGTCAAAAGTTTTTGACAGGTCCATCAAAAACAGTGTTGATTGAGACTGAGGATCAGCTTAATACTTCAATTCGCAAGATTCAAGGTATTTACATCCACACCATTTTGGTTTTTTTGATTTCTAGTGTTTGCTTACATTTTAAATAACGGGTTCATTGCTAACAAATCAATTGATATCTCGTACCAGATGAATCATTACCTGCAATATTTTACTTCACTGCTGTCTGGTGTGGCCCATGTGAGAATCTGGTTCCTTTGTTCATCTATTTAATTTTGGAAAGTGAATGTTGTTATTCTTACACTTATTTGCTACTTCTGAAATAGATCTCCTTATGTTCCACATTAAGAGTCCTTTTTCTTATGTGGATGTTCCAAAAGTCCCTGAATAAAAACTGACCTATTTGCACTTAAAACCACTGAACTTACCTTTCAATTGTAGTGAAACCACTCAACTGTTTAGTTTCTTTTGATTTCCTTGATCCCACACTGTTTCTCTCACTATGCTAACCATTGTACTTCTTCTTTCTATTTCCACCACTGCGCTTCCTAATTGCACCATTTGTGATCAAAACCCTTCTGGGTGAAAATAGGCAGAGAAACTGCAGTGTAGTGGTGGAAATAGAAAAATGTGTAGAGTGCTTGCATCAACTTAGAACTTAGAAGTACAATTAAAAATATTTAGTTACTTTTTGTAACTTCCCTTAGCATATTAAATTTTAGAAGAAAACCATTTAAATCCTTATAATCATAGTTACGATCTTTATGGAAGATTATCTTAGTACTTAGAATGGTTGACTTCCAAATATGGACACTTTAAGGGGTGTAGGAGTATTAGTATGCATGTTGTTGTAGATCCATGCTTTTGTTATATCCGTGGATCTTAGTTGTATAATCTATCTTATCTAGGTAAGCTTCTATCTCCTGTTCTTGGGCAGTTGACTGAAAAGTACCCTAATGTCACCACATATAAGATCGACATTGATCAGGTACGTTGTGATTCCTGTACTAATATATTTGTTGGTCGCAAGACATTTTATTTAATTCTTTTTTCTCCCTAATATGCTCTGTTAATTATCATGAAGTATATGACTTAAGGAACTTCACATTGTTTTTCCCTTGTAATTCTGAAGGATCACTTTGTTTCTTCCCTCTCCATTGATTTCTAACAGTCAATAGTTCTTTTTTTTTTCTCTGACCGTACAACATCTGTGCAGTATGTGAGCAAGTATTGTCATTTATAGACTCACTTGCCTCTTTATTAGCCAAAGCTGAAATGATACGATTATAGCTTAAAGTTTTCAATGAAGGCGAATTTATGACATTGTTTATTGACACGGGAATTGTACAAAAGTTGGTTTCTTCCATCTGCAACGTATACGTTGCCTGTAGGGCTTAATCACACTATGCAAGAGGCATGAGCACTAGAGAATGCTTGTTCATTTTTTGGTACGTCGCAAGGCCTCATTAATACTGGTCAAACTGACATGCTGCATGTTGCATTATTCTGTTGGGGTTGGAGCTAGAACTAGAAGTAATGACTCATGATTTACGACTAAGAAGGTATGTTTGCAAGTGATCAAGCTATGTGCAATGGCCAGAATGACCTGTGACTTAACTTAATATTTGACTTTTATTCAACTTGTGCTTTGCATGCATAAGTAGTCCTGAGGACCATGGGGCTAGAGAAGTCTAATGTGATGAAGTATGGAATGAAAAGTGTCGATGCTATTTCGTACCACTATAACACTAGAATACGCCTCAACTAAAAAACTTTTGAATCTTTCACATCTTGTGTCTAATTGCATAGAAATAAACGTCATGTGTGTGTGTGTGTGGTTTTGTCCGCATCATTCTCCAGCACTACCAAGGGAAAACATGCTGGTTCTAGTATGCAGTGGTCACACAAATATGGCCATGCTACTGCAGTTTGACTGTTGAGGTTGCAGGAGGAACAAATGTGGGAACTAGACTGGTTGGACCAAAACTATCATGGGGCGAGCATCAGTGATTCCAACGAATCTATTTCAAACTATTCGTGCTCTATCTCTTGCAGTTCGAGTTCAATTTCTTGTTTTGTTACTTCAGATAGTATTTCGACCTCAGTTTCATATTCATCTTCCTTTTCACCATTTTATTTGGAAGTCCAAGGTTCCATCTAAGGAGAAGGTTTTTGCTTGGTCAATTGCTCTTAATTGTTTGAATACCAATGATTGGAGGCAACAGCGACACCCATATAAGGCTTTGTCTCCAGATTTGTGTGTTATGTATTTCAGGAGTAGTGAGATACATGATCACTTGTTCCTGCATTGCCCCGTGGCACGGCGTTTATGGATTTGCTTGTTTGCGGTACTATGCAGGATACATTTTTGATCAGATTTGAGGGTTTTGGTATTGCTAACGTTGCTACAACTTTGTGGAGCTGTGCAATGTTCAGTTACTATGGAACATTTGGATAGAGAGGAACTCCGGGATCTTTAGGATCCATGAGTTATCATCTGCCATCTTTGGGAGAAGATTTTTTTTCAGGCCTCTCTTTGGGGGTGAAGTTTGAGAGCTTTTACAAGCTTGCCGGTAGTTGATTTGGCTAGGGATTGGAGAGCTACTTTGTGTTTCTTATAGCTTTAGCCCGGATGTATTTTTGTTTACAGCGGTCGTGGATTTTGCTGTTTTTGGTGGATCTCTAGTAGTCTAGTCTACCTCTGTGTATTATCATTGTCTTTCTTATGAACTTTCTTGTTCTATAGAAAAGGAAAAAGAACACAATTTACACTTATCTTATTTCAATTCCCATTTTGCTTCAATGCGCTAGTCATCTTCTTTTGATCTCATCCAAAATCATCATGTCTTTTACATGAGAACCATTATGAATAGCTTAACTTGAAACCGAGTTATAAGATCAAGCACTTGATACTGTTTGCTTCAATAGGTCTCATTGGAAAGAACAGATAAAACTTTGAAGGTTTCTGAATTTCTTATCTTTGATTCTCCCTTTTTAAGTTGATCCAATTTGAACTGGTTTTGACATTTAGGTACATCCAATTAGAAAGAGCTCATTTGAAAAAGAGGATCTTTTCTAGTAACTTCTCCATGCTGAGTTAGATCCAAATTTCAACTGAATAATCTTGTTTTACCAATCTGATCTGCGTATCACAGAAGAAATAGTGCTCCTGCAACAGATGAGGGTGAGGTTGGATAGAACTTGCTTTAGAAACGAAATTTGAGTTATAGATACATTTCCAGAACTAATCCGATGTCATTTTGAGGTCAAGGGAAATCCAGCAACTCAATGCAAGACCTGTGATCTACAATTCTAATCGTGAGATGTGTTTGGATGTTGCTACTTAGTGAAGAAGGGAATACAGATGAATATTAATTTGGCTGGAAGACTTTTGATAAAGATGTTTTCATTAATATATGATGAAGGTTGAAGTGACGGGATCTTGTTTGTAGATCACTTCAGACTATGAATCTATGATGCTGATAGCTTGAAGAAGGTAAGAAGTTATAACAGCAGGGTGGCGAATATGCTAAGAAAGCTTGTTGCTAGTCTCTAGTGATAACAGCACTAGTTATGGTGGAAGAAGAATAGAGGTACAAGAATTGATACTCCCTGAAACTCGACTAAATCTGCAAGCAATTGCTGGAGGGACCTAGGAGAGAAGGGTGGGCAGGGGCCGAAAAGAAGAAATAAAGGATAAGGCACATTTTCACTCCATTCTTTGGCCTGCTTAATTGAATTAGAGAAAAGGTTTTTTCTGTCGCTGTTACACTACCTAAGCCTGAGTTTGGCCTCTCTCAACAGTCAACTATTATAAGCTCGAGTGTCCCCAGGGCCTGTGCTTACTCGTGGGCATGTACTTCCTCAATAAATTAGTAGGTGTAGGGAACTGCACACTTTACTAAATGATATTTCCCCATGTAGTAAACTTGATTGGGGCCCAACAGCAAGACTATTTACTAATTTACCTTAGTAACAATTCAGCAAAGTAACAAAATCAAACAATAAATAACCACAAAGAGACATATTATAACGCAGAAAACAAAAGTAGGGAAATCCCCCCCGGGGGGCGGGGACGTTGGTCCAAGATAAATCATTTTCTCTAGTCTAGAGGATTATTAGAAATTTATCAACAGTAAAATGTTGGTCCCCCCTTCCTTCCTCCCCCTGCCCCCCCTTCCAGCAACCTAGGGTCCTAGATATATTTGCCAAATGAATTTCATCAACAATCTTTAAGTGGGTAGTTCGAGATGTTACTAAAAATCAGCTCAAGTTGAAGTGATTCTCACAATTTGAACTGGTACGTGGCTTTATAACACTTTGAAAATCAGCTGAATGAGCGCTTATAAGACCTTGCGATTAGATCATGCAAGATGCTGAACTTTTCATCAGTTCTTCTAAGAGATTCAAAATGAGAGAGCTATCAAGAAGACATGCCTCGCAAAAAAAGAAGAGTGGAACAAAGTATTCAAGAGGAGCCAAGTCCTAAAACCACACTTTTGAGTTGGTAAGGTAAAGATTATGCCCGCCAAAAAATTGACCATGAAAAATAAGTTAGTTTACAAATGAAATCTCGAAGAAAACAACTCCCAACCTCGATACAACGCAAGATTGGTTGTGAAGGGATATAATCAAAAGAAAGGTTTGAATTGAAGAAATTGTTTCTGGTGAAGATGAGTTCTACAACAGTTGGTTTGGTTGGCTGTATGTTTGAACTTGAAAATTGACCAAGTCGTTATGGAAACGGCATTCTTGATTGAGTTTTGGACCATTGTGATTTGGTGGAGCAATTTGTATGGAGTTGGAGAGGTTCAACTAAAAGCAAGGAACAAGTTCCCGGGAGATTGAGAAAGAGCTTGTATGAGCTCAACCAAGCCACATGCTAGTGGTGGTATAAAAGGTTTGATTCCTCCGTAGTGAATCAGAAGAACACAGGGACCACATCTGATCAATATGTGGTTTTGATATACTTTGCTGAGAATGCTTCTTGTCTTCATGTTAATGTCGACACCCTGATTCTTGATTTCTTACCCAGTTTTGGAGAACTTATGGCTCTTTCCGGTGTCTGCTCAGATAATCTTAAGACTGGCTTTTTTCATATCAGGGTTACGCCTTGCTGTCTTATCTGATCTATGCTCTGATCTCACCCACTGATAAAAAACAGACTTGACTTTATCTGTGAATTTCACATCATGGTCTATTTCTAAAAGCGCGCTTCTTTAATTTTGCTTGCTTTATGATTTTTTGTTCCTAATCAAATGCAGGAGGCGCTTCAAAATGCATTGCACAAGCTAAGTATAAATTCTGTGGTAAAACAACCTATCCCTGCTATCCTTTTTAATATTGTTTATTTTTATTGTGATGATTTTATTGGCATGGAAAATTTGTTGCAAAAAAAGCCTGCAGCAAACTTTTGATCCTCCAGTTCTTTTTTGTCTGCTTAAATTTTGCTTCCAAGGGCTGAATGTGCCATTTTTCACATGCCAATGATGTAAACTGGTTCATTGCTTTTCTTAGTGCTTTGGTTGCAACAATTAGTGATTCTTAAGGTACGTAACAGTTGTTATTGTATATTAATCCTCTAGCAAATTTGTAGATATATACTTGATCGTTGTTATGACAGCTGGTTCTTACTCCATGTAGGATTAGTTTAGTTCTTCCCTTGTGTTGGGATTTCTTCAGGATCTAATCCTTTTGGGTTTAGGATTTTGTTTTAGGCTATACGTGTGTCTTGTTATCCGTTTGGCTAATATGAGAGCAGTATAGTTGAATTGGTAATATTTCCTCTCTCTCTCTCTCTCTCTCTCTCTCTCTCTCTCTCTCTCTCTCGCTCGCTCTCTCTCTCGCTCTCTCATGGGCCTGACAAAAGATATTGTACTTTGTTAATATATATACACCTCACCAGTAGGGATTAAATGCCGGTGGTGGTCATGCGAGAATTATTGCCGACCGCCTATCAAGGAGATTTGGAGACTAGGAGACCCCAGTGGTGAGTTGAGCCTTGACAGCAAGTGACATGTGGGGTTGTAGTGCGGGATACTGGAGGGAAGTAAAGGTTCCTAGGAGGAGGAGGGTGGTGGGTTTAACATTTTAGGGTTTCATTAAGGTAAATATTACATTCTCCATTCGATCGAGTTTTCACATCAGGAGGTATTTCCACATCACTACTCCTCATCTTCTCGTTAAGTTTATGGATGCGGAAGTAACGGACTAGGGGTTTTGGAACCTTTCTTCAAATGTTAATCTGGTTTATATAGACAAAAATACAACGATAGGTTTTTAGTATCCTTAACAATAGTTTGATAATTTAATATGTAAGGCCATTGGTTACTTTAATCATTCTATTTTTCCTATGAGGCCAACTTCTTATCTTCCTTTTCTTATGCATTATTCCTCTTTCAAAAAGCTTTATTTGGAAAAATATTGTTGACATGTGCAAATATTCCATCCAAACACAACTTAAAATGTTAGTGCAATTCATACTTTTCCAGTTTTCCGATATGGAACATACATATTCTCTAGCAAAATGAGGTTTGTAATGCTAAACAGAAGTTCAATATAAAAAAAATAAAGCTAGTTGTTCCAAAAATGCTCTCTTAGTTAGGCTTGCCAATCTTTGCCTGAATCTGTAGTTCCGAAAACTCTATATTCCGTCTCTTGCTTTGATTCAATGGAATGTTGTGCCCATTGAATTATAGTGGTAGTGACATCGGAGGAGTAGTGTGTGTTATTTGCTTAGATTGTTAAGATTTGCATTAGAGCATGTTAGATTCTTATTCTAGGTATTAGGTTTATAAGGTTTATAATTCTCCAAAATTTTTTTTTGGGGGGGGGGGGGGTTCGGAAGGAAATTTAAAGAATTATGTAAGCCTAAAAAACCTTGAATTAGCCCTCTTGTGCATTTACAAAGCTGAAGAAGGGGTATGGCACTATCATATAGGAAGGTGGCTTCGTTGCCACAGCTTATGGTAGTAGTTGTGTAGTGAGAGGGGATTCTGTGTCGTGGTTCAGGTATAGAGAGACGGGGTGGAAATGCATTTAGATTTCCTTAAATGTTGTTTGGTAGGAATTTTGATAGACACGTTGGCTCAGACATGGACATCGCGGCGTGGGCAACAAAGACATGGAAAACTGCTGTGGCTGTGATGGTACGTAGGCTACCGGAATCCAAAATTATTCATTTTACCATTGCCGCAAGAAGTCAAACGGGTTTTCGATGAGGGTTCTATGTACAAGGATGGGGTTCCTTTGTCCGTTCATTACTGGGGTAATTCGGTGGGCTCCAAGTATCCATTTGCTACTCGCCTACGAGGGCGGTGGATATTGATGAAGGGTCTTCCAATTCATCTATGGTGCTGTAGTGTTTCCAAAGACATAGGGGACATCTGTGGTGGTTTTGTCGAGTTAGATGATTATTGCGTAGGATCTTGGAAATATGTTCGTCTTCGAATTAAGGAAGACGGCCATGTTTGAGCAGTGGTGAAGGTTGATTCAGGTAAGGATTTGTACCAGGTGCAAATTATTGCGGATATGCCCACTATCTTAACTCCACGCTTGGCGTCGGGCCATTCAAAGCAATTGGAAACTGGATTCTTTAGGCTGGCAATGGAGGAATTGCAGACCTCAGAGAAGGCTGGAGGGAGAGAAATTTGAATTTAAGGGGGAAGATGCACGGGATTGATAACCGATATGATAGAAGTGTAACTGATGGGAGGAGGGTCAATCAGGTGCGAAACAACATGCCTGGTTTTGAGGAGGAAATTATTGTATGTAATAGGGAGGTAGGTGCAAATTTGGAGGAATGCAAACTTTGGGCAAGACAGTTCCAAGATGGGTCTGAAGAGAGGTAGTCCAATTCAAAAAAGAAATAAACGGGTTGGGCGTAAGGTGAGAATGGTATCAGTGTTTAATACGGTTGGGTTTAAGGCAAGCAAAGGTTACTAAAGGTCGAGATGATCCTACACTCAAGCTGTATTTTCGAGACTGGGTTAAGGAAAGTTAATTCGGGCAGAATCAGAACTCGGGCCTAATCAAGTATCCGGGTTGACAGTGTTTGGTCTTAGAAAATACATCGCTTCAGGTCATCTGCAGAAAAGATGGGTCAAAGGCAAGCGACTGGAATGGAGTCTTGGCCGACAAGTATCCACTGAGACAGAACCAGATCTGGATCTTCGGCGTTGTCAATAGTGCGGACAGCAAACTCCATGTCTGATCGGAGGTGCGACGGGTTCTTTTTCGACCATCAATCACCGGCGAGTTCCCAAGAACTTGGCGCCGGCAAAGGGATGGTTTCACGCTTTTGAGGCTGAATTAGCGATGAAGGCTGTAGGGTTGACGGTAGGGAATGTTTCGATTCCCACAACTTCTGTAACTATTTCTTGTGGGTTGCCAGAGATAATGTAGGATAACAATGGAGCGGGCGTGGCTAGGCAGATGGCCAAGGATGTCGCGGATGACCAGGTGATGAGTTTCTGCAGGCGGACTATGCCGCTATTGAAGGTGATTGTGTTTTGAATAATAATTCAGTGATGATATTCATGGGAGATGGGTAGAGGAGGATTCAGATGAGGAGATTGAATGGGAAAGTGAATTGGATCTGATGAGGAACTTTTGATAGACCAATTGTGTACGCACGGGGATGTTAGTTCCCACATTTGCACATGGTTGAGGCTCGTTAAGAACAAGGAATTAGGGTCTGTTTCGAAGTTTAAGATGGATTTGATGATGTCTATGGTTCGCCAACCTTGGACTCTCATTGTAAACGAATGTCACGGAGTAAAGGCCAAGTTTCTGGCCTTAAGTAGGAAGTGCGCTATCCTCATCTTCCATTCCTAATTCTACTTTCGTTTCTAGTTCTTCTTCCTTGAGTCAGTGTGGTTTTGATACTTCAGGGACTACTACTAGAGATGAAAGGTTAGATAGGGGTATTTTGCCAATACTAGTGAGCATTGAGCATGGGCCGAATAACTCTATTCAGATAGATGGTTGTACAATGGGGGAAGTTATAGGCATTACACCATTTGGGAATGCTCTTGACAATCAGAATCCCGAGAAGGTGTTAGAGCATACCGGGGTTCGAATTTTGGACCCGATAGGGCGAGAGATGAGAGTTATAGTGAGCCTTAGGGGTAGAAACTCCGAATAAAAATGCAAATAAAGGAATGCGGTAATTGTTGAGTCTTCGTTCAACAGATAATTATGATGGAAGGGTTAGAGGGAGTCAAAATAGGAGTAGAGGGGTGGAGGGGACGGTTTCTTTGTCTAGTGTTCCTTATGAGAGTTCTTAGCTTTAATGTGAGGAATCTTGGGGAGCGCGTTAAGCGTAGGAAGGTTCGTGAGGTATTGAGCAAACTCCGATATTGTGTTTCTCCAAGAGATTAAGTGGGAGGAGGTGTGTAGTAGGCTAGTCAAGAGTATTTGGGGTACTCTTTTTTGTGAATCAGATTCTTTTACCATCGATTGGCTTCGGGAGGAATTCTTATCGTTTTTGTGGGGATTTGATTCCTTTTGGGAGGAGCTTCATGGTTTGACAAGTATATGTGGGTATCGATGGTGTATTGGGGGAGATTTTAATGTGATTCTCCAGTCGTGTGAGAAGTTAGGGGGTCTAGAATTACCATAAGTATGAGATGCTATGATGAATTTGTTCGGGAGCGCGGTTTACTTGATTTACTTTTGTCAAATGCGACCTTCACCTAGTTTGTGTCGAGGAGAGGAATTGTGCAACTGGGATTGATATTTCTTGTTTGTAATTCGTAGGAGGGGATCGTTCCTGATTTGGCCCAAACAATTTTTTCTTTTAAGAATTATGTCGAATCATTTTCCGATCATGTTTGAGTACAATCCTTCTTGTGGGGATCCATCCCATTTTGTTTTAAGAGTATGTAGTTATCTCACTCGGGATTCAAAGAGTTAGTCGGTAATTAGTGGGCGGAGTGTGTGGTTGAAGGGTAGGGAGGCTATGTGCCGATGCACAAGCTGAGATTCTTGAAGGAGAAGTTAAAGATTTGGAAGGAGGTTTTTGAGAATATTAGAGTTAGGAAAGGCGAGCTTATTAGGGAAGTGGAGGAGTTAGATAGGGTAGAAGAGAATAGGTGTTTGTCGGATGATGAAATGAACAAACGGTTTAGAAAAATTGAGGAGTTCGAGTGTATTCTATTTAGCGGAGATGTAGTTGGCGTCAAAAAATTGGAGTGACATGGGTCAAGGAAGGCGATTGTAATTCTAAACTATATCATTGGCTATGTTACGTGTACTCGGTTACGAGGATCTGACACGGGTGCCGATCCGGGTGTGGGATCATTTGAAATTGTAAAATTTACACTAAAATTTATTGTAAAACAGCCACAGCCATACCCATACTCACGCCGTGTCGTATCGTGTCAGAAACGGGTACACGGTCAAGGTAACAATGATCATCGGTAAGCGTAGATAGGGGTACACTAAGGAAATTGAGATGGATGAGGTCTTATTTTCAGAGATGTGGGGCTTATTGCTAAAGTGATTTCTGTATTTTACAAAATATATATTTTGAGGATAATATTAGTCGATTGATGATTGAGGGTTTCGATTGGAGTCCTATTTTGGAGGAGAAGATGGAGGGGTTGGAGAGACCGTTTGAAGAGGCTGAGTGATGCGAGGACGCCAAGGCAGGTAGCGAGCTCGCGAGGACCAGCTATGCGAGCTAGGACAAGACAGCTCGACAGCGAGCTTCAGCAAGCATCTAGCGAGCTACAGCGAGGATATGGGGAGCGAGGAGAACGCGAGGAAGGAATTCTCGTTAGGGTGGAAGAAACAGCGAGCAACATCGTGCTCGACAAGACGTAGCGAGCAGAATCATGCTCGGCATGCTCGGCTTGCTTGACGGCGAGCATCGGCGTGCTCGGCATGAGCGGGGCAGCAGCAGCAGGTGCGGGCAACAGTTTGCCTTCTCCAACAAGGAAACTCTGTCCGTTTCCTTTCT
>JAOWAN010029414.1:0-19796 GCA_028566635.1 Lobelia cardinalis | reverse complement strand
CACTCACTGCATTCATAAAGCATCTGTGAGCAATCCTCTTTACGTTCTCTTCAGAACTAATTAGGGTTCCACAGCTTTTTCCCACGGGAACTTACTCTCACGCCTGAGCGTACAAGCGAGGCCAAGCCTTGCTCATCACGTTAGGTGTTTTCTTGTCTTATTTCTGGATTACAGGTGACACGGAGGATCACATTTGAGCCACTATCCAGCCTGCACGTGGATTGAGACGATCCGGGCTCGATCACCTATATATATATATCACAAGTTCACTTTTCTCCTCTACTCTTTCACATTATGTCAAAATAATTTACGAAGTAAAAAAAATTACAAGAATATATTCAACTTGTAGAATGTGTATTTATTGTCTCTACATTTGTGTTTGGATTAATATTCATATGATATAAAAATTGAACAATGGTGAAGTATAAAATGTGGGATATTTTGGGGTAACATCGTTAGACCTACTTTAAAAACAGTTAAAACTGCACAATAATCACCCAGCTATACCCAACCTGCAAATTTGGAACTAATTTTTCTTGCAAATTTATCAATGAACTAAGTTTTGCTTGCAATACTCATCACTCCATTCAAATGAAAGGTCATCATGATTCTTATTATATAAATTAAATAAAACTTGATACTTGATCCCATGCATGCATGCTAGCCAAATTTTCTACAAAAATGGAACGAACAGGACCTCATCCTACACCATCTCCTTTCTCCACAAAGATTATATACTTGATATCCCATCAATTCACTCGAAATCACGATTCAATTCACAGACAAACGTATGCTTGCCGTGTCATCAAATTAGTTCAGTGACCAAACTTTCTAGTTGTGTATATATAGTCGAGTGATTTTCGTACAATTTTGCCTAAATAACAACATCCTGTTCGCTATTGTGTTTTTGAAAATCGTGGCTTGAGGTGCTCTTAGAGGTAAAGAAGAAGAAAGAATCTCGCGACATGCATGGACAATGGCCTCGTTCAGGTACATATTTTTGTGTTGATTAAAGTTTTGTTTATGGTTTTGGTATAATTAGAGAGATAAAGAGAATGCGGTGGTGGAATCGAAGAAAAAGTTAAAAGTACGAAATGATAATGTATGGAGAAAATTGGGTACATGAACGAGTTCAAAACAAGCTGCAAAAGACAACGAGGTACGGTCCTATTTTCAATAGGTCACCGATCGATCGAATCACGATGAAGATAAATGAAAAGTTACTTGCAATTCCTTTTATAAAAAAAATAATAAAGAAATAAAGAAAAGAAAAGCAAGCTGATGCAAAAGAATCATGCAGCATCTAACTGCAAAGTTCACAGATCTATGTATATATTATATTATATAAATTCAACCTGATTTAATTTTTATCATTAGTTTTAGCATTGTGGTATTTTAAACTAATTTACTATAATAATTTATCATGTTTTGAGATGTATTATTTTATTTTAATAATATAAATGAAATTACATATATATGAATTTATATTTCAAAAAATATGAGCAAAATAAAGATATAATATATTATAACTAATTGAATAAGATTGCTGGAACATCCCTTCAACTATGAGCATGAAAAGAAAATAACAAAAACAAAATTGAAATTTAATGTAGACAACTTTATAATGCTTACTTAATTATTTTTCCTTATACGATTTAAGATTTCGCTTTGTTGTTCATTGATCCAAGATTTACCTTCCTCTATACGAGCTAATATGGTAACCATTATAATTATATCTTTCTCCAATCGATTTGGTACTTGCTTTTGCAAAAATCTAATTACTTTTCATCCGTTTAGCTTCAGTTTGAACTTCTGGCCTCAATTTTTTTTAATTCTTTCTTGGCCTGTAACTTTTGTTTTATTAATTGCATCTTTTTTAATGTCATCCTCTTCAGATCGTTTGGACTGTTTTTTTCTCATATTAAAAAATTCCTCCACATACAAAAAAGGTCAGAGTGATTTTTTTTTTCTTCTAGCATTTTTTTGTAGCATTGTAATCAGGAGAACATGTTAATCAATGTGAGCCATCATCATCAAATGCTCAATCTTCATTGCCATATGTTGGGAAATTTGTGAAGAAAACCCTTGATAATCTATAAAGTTCTGATTTGGACACACTTTCAAATTGAACTATTTCGCTCAATCGGATAAAATCATAGATCAAGAGTATTTATTGTTTCAATTTTTTGTTCCAGTAGAGAACCTCTGAACCGATCAGAGGATGAAATATATCTTCCCCAGAATCAACTACCATGCGGAAGTTATCCAGACATAACTAGGGGTTCATGAATTCATCTTCGCTGCTGGGAGCGCTTCTTCTTCGGCATCACTCTGAACTCTTTCTTCTGCTGCAGGTTGAAAGCGTGTCAATTGTTCTTGAAGTTGCTGCACTTGCCTCCGCAGTTCGTCCATCTCTACATCTCTTAGATCTCTTTCACGAACAGGTGTGCTTCTGGCATTAGCATCACGATGACGACGAGAAGGCATGGTCTAACCTATGCTTTGATACCACTTGATACGAAAAAATTACGATAAAGTGATAAATCTACTACCAAATAGAAACTACCGAATGAATAAAAGATAATTCAATTCACAACCCTTAGAAATCCACCAAAGGGATACAGAATTGATCTCGGTTCACCACTCAATGGACATAAACCAAAGAGATACAGAACAGCAAAGTTCGCTCACAAAGCTGAACTTTACATATGATTCTCAAACTTCAACCTCCCCCAAAAAGGACATGACACTGGGTATTTAAAATTTAATGGAACATCCCTCCAATTATAGGAAACCAGAAAATACTAAGGGGAATGAACTAACAATCCAATAGTTTAGTGGTAAGACCACAAAAATCAGTAAATGCATAAAAGAAAAAGAACTTGGACAAGATTCAGATGAATCTGTCCCTGTGACTACCCTCCAATAAAAATGTAATAACTTCTTCCAGAAGTGTCCGAATCATGATCCGTTTGATGCACTGAAAACTAGACTTCCATAGCTTTCCAATGATACATCAAACATAATTTTTGTACTTGCCAATCGAAACAATTTTCAAGTCTAATTTGACTGAAGTCAGTTGTTTCCTGATGTTTTATATGTTACCCCTTCAGCTTTTGCATCAGAAGCGAACTTAAGGTTATATGAGAATTGTTGTGAAAATGTTTGAGAGTCATCTTGTGGTGGTGGCTGAAAACTGTATTTTAAATTGCTATTATAATTAAAAGAAGTGCATGGATCCATGGTAGATTGATATATGCAAATGTAAGTGAAAGTGAAAGTTTGAGCCTTAACATCAATGTATAAGTTTTATGTATAGTATATTAAAGATATAACATATGGATATGTTTCATTCAATAAAGCATTTAAATAAGTGAATACGGTCATTTCAACAAGTAGTTGGTTGAAGTACGTGGATGAATTTTTTCAAACAAAAAAGTGGATATATTATGTGGTTGCTTTTTATGCAAAAATAATAAAACTTTTATCATGTAACTAAATTTTGTCCGAACGAACATTTAAATATGTGAATAGATCATTCCAACCACCGGGTAGTCTGGCGACTTCGACGGATGGAAATCAAATTTTAGTCACTGTTGTAGTCAATAGTAACGCTTTGGAGGAGGTTGGGGTTACATATTTATCGCTTTGTTCTTCTGGGTTTCGTGTGCTCTGTCTGGTATACATAGTTGCTTGGGTGGCACAATGTCTGGAGATGTAATATATGCATTTACATGGAAGTTTGGTCACTATTCTTTTTTCAGGGGTTTAATTCAAAGCGTCCATTTTCAAAATTTAAACAATAAAAAGAGTAAAAAATACAAAATTAATAAGTTTGACTTTTAAACGTCGACTCTCTATCTGGTACGGAGAGAGTAACTTATTTCTGCAGCCTCCACCAAGAAGTAATCCATACAATTTCCTCCGGCTAAACCTGTAAATACGGGTTAAATGGGTTGAAATTGGTTGACTTTTAATAATTAACAAGTTATAATGGGTTCAACCTATTATAACTCATTTAATTAATCGATCAACTCAATTGTATAATAAATGGATTAAGTTAAACTCGAATTAACATATTAAATACTCATTCGCACAAAAAAAATATTTTTGACATTCTAATATACAAATTTGTAGCTAAATGGGTTGTAATGGGTTGAGCTGTTTAGCAGGTTAAAGCAAGTTTAAGTGGATTAATGGGTAGAATTTTGAGAGGCCTACCTCTAGCAAAGCCAAGCCAGACTCAGCTTGGCTAGTAACTTGAACTTGAATTCCATTAAAGTTCCTCTCAATTTCAAGTTTTCAACAACCTGATGAATAGCTGCTGCCTGCTAGCAGTGGAGAACATACCACATCTGCCAACTGCTTATAGTGGACCGAAACCATTGGCCATGTACCAAGTCTGAATGATAGGTCACCGTAGTTATGTACCTGAGTAACTCGCAAGTGGTAAAGAGAATAAACGCATTAACATATCTAAGATGTAGAACTACCATGCATCGCATTGCCAACAAAAGCAGGCTTTCTTAAACCTTTTGATTTCTGTATTGAAAATAAATAACGAGATACGTTATCATTCAGCTAATGCCAATACATCTACTAGTACCCCTCTTCTCACCTCCTACCCAAGAAACAAACTGATTGTTCCAAAAATATAAACTAGAAAAAGGACACCAAAATCAGGCTTTTTCTTCTATTTGCAGTGGTGCCTTCTTTACTGAAGGAAGATCTGGGAATTTGCTAATGCTGGTCAGGAGAGGAAGCATCAGATAAGTCAAGATTCTTGGCAGTTTTCATGGTTCTAATCATACCATCAGCTTGCCATTTTCCAAAACCATTTTCGAGGGCCTCCTGCATCCACGAATGCCGGCACGACCTGCTAGCTTCAGGTATTGTTAACCAACTTCTCTGACGACGGCACTGTTCTGGCCAGGAGTCGAGTTCCTCTGTCACCAACAATGCAAACATGGCTGCTTTACAAAAACCTTCAGGGCTGAACTCATCTTGCAGTGTTTTGCTTTTGAAATTGTAGTCCCCCAAGTAATGCTGCAATATAAAGATACCATCTATCTTATCAAAAAAAATATTTTAAATATATATATATATACACACGATCTAGTAAGACAATAAGATGCTTCTAAAAAGAACACTAAACGAAAGTCACCTGCTATCAAAATACCAAGTAACCATGATTAAGCTAATCAACTAAATACCTTCTCTCAACTATTTGCATAGGTCACCTATTTAGTTTTGCCAATTTATCACTATAACTTACAGTGGCAATGACGACAATAAGATCATAAGGTAGTCTTGTCTACAAATGATTTAGGAGTAGTCTTTTTGGTTCTAAGGGAGCTTCTGAGAAGAATCGAATCTCTCACACTTTATCAAGCCCCATCTCTACCATTAGCAGCCTTTAAATGCTAGTTTCATTTTTTGGGTTTTGATGATCATGATTATAATTGCATGATTTTATGGAAGAAAGTTGCATGCCACTCTCTTTGGCATGATATAAGTGTAGAATATTCATCCTTGACATGAAATGGTGCTAATTTAGAGCATTTGCATCCTTGCATGATTTATAATCAAGAAATTGCCTTGCATGTTAGAGTCGAAGTTGTTAGACTTTTATTTTGGATAAACCTGGGCTAGGATGGTTACAGTGAGGACCACCTTGAATATGTTAATGATTATTGCAATAGCCACGTTATGATTTCGTGGGTTTCTTTTCTCCTTTTTTTTTTTAATAAAAGAAGAACACTTTATTAGAAGAAATTGAATGTAAAAAAGAGAAGGCCAATCTAACCTCTGAAAGCCAAAGGAAAAATAAAAGCTATAGTCTACAAGCCAAAGAAAAAGCTGCCAGGCACTCCTAGTGAATCACCGCTACCCAATCTCTACACGAGTGTCACCCACAGCCCACTAAAGCCCCCAATATTAAAGCCCATAAAGATGCACGATGCTGAATCCTTCCCTTGAATATATGAATGGACACGATCTGATTATGGAAAATCCCTGCCTTGTGATTTTATGATCTGATACCCACTTTTGCCTGAACCAAATCTTTTGACCAAACCTTAGGTCAATAAGCATGATTTAGTAACCCTAAGAACCGTTTTATTAAGGTGAACCTGGTACAAAGTCAAAATCTAGATGTGGAAAGTCTTGTTGATTGTGCATTCTTGTAGCGAATCATTTTGAGCATCCAATGTACGGGAACTCGTCGTTTCCACAACCGGGGGTTGGGGTCCTCACCTCTTCATAATAAAACTTTTACTCCTCTGAGAAACTAGAGAGATAATGACTCAAAAAGTATGTCAAGGAGTGAAAAATAATAGCTACCCACAAAAGGCTTAATATGTGGGTTTTATACTAATAGAGTAAATTGAAGTCCTATAATCTCTTGGAACATGTTTCGCTCATTTTCAAAATCTGAAACTAACTTCTTTTATTTTGTTATAAACAACTAGAAGGAAAAAGAATACACACACACACATATATATATGTACCACATTGAGGTAAGGAGAATGCTCCTTTCATGAATAACAAATGTGTTAGTAGATCCGTATCAAGTTTGGGCCTCGGCTTTAACATAGGGCTAAATTTTCCATCTCCGTTTTTCTTACTGATTTCCTCATTTGACACCAAGGTCACTAAACCATCAGAAAAAGATCTGCGTAATTTACAGCTAAAATTATTTTAAGTCTCATCTGCAGCTAAATTCTTTTGTTAGAACAGAAACACAGGCAATAGGTAAGAATGTAATGGGTATTGACTAGAAATATAGCTAACGATGAATGAAACATTCCATGGTTTACATTTAACATGGGTGGGCCGTCTAGCTTGTACATGTAGAAAGAGAAGGTTTTGATAGAGACAGCACAAACGACCATCTCACAGTAAAAAAGGATGCAACAAGAAAACTGAAAGTCATTATCCTTACCATTAAATCCCCTCGTACTCCAGCCTCTTCCAAGGCTTCACGCATTGCTGCCTCCTCAACGGTTTCGTCATTTTCCCATCCGCCCTACAAGAGATGAGCAGATAACCAAAAGATTAAGCATCAATACAAGTATGATCTGTCTTGCGGATTATTAGAGACAAACGTAAAAGGAAAATATCAGAGCATGTTATAAGATAGTATTAGCACTTACATGCTAAGATGGAACTTCCTACAAAGGGCTAGGGAAGAGAAGACAAAACTATATTCTTTTTCCTACTTTTGGAAGAAATGGAAAGAATGCCTAACGAGTCCTGACCACCATATAAGAATTCCCCAAGACCGATTAAAGGGAAAGATCTTCAGGCCAACTTTCTCTTTGGTCTTACCTTTTATATCTATAGGTAAAGTGCTAAAACCAAATAGTCTTAACGAAATGAAACTGAATGTTTTACTTTCTAATAAAGCTGTTCGAGAATATGTTAAGGGATTAAGTAATTATTTGGTCCCTTAACAATTACTTAGCTATGCATTTGGTCCTAGAATTATTTTTCATTTAGGTTCGGTCCATAAACTTCAAATACGATTTCAAATAGTCCTTTTTTTGAATTTTTAGGTCAAACTCAATGAAAATCTCATAATACCCTCACTATCCCGTTAAACTTACAACATACTTAACTTCTAAGGGGTCCAAATGTTAAGTTTAAGATCTCTTGGGCTTAGTGGCATTTTGATTTATTCATAACAACAGTTTTCATTCAAATTTTTACGATACTCCGTTTTATAATGTGCAACCAAATAAACAATAATTTAAGCAAAATTCAAAATTGAGCTTATTTTAGTAATTGGTCATATATAAAAGGGGGGAAAAGGAAGAAGCCGAAAAAAATAGAAAAACAAAAAGGAAAATAGAACACCAATATTGGGATTTTAATCCGTTCCTTAATAAAAATAAATATAATTTGCGCAATATATATAACTACATAGATAAAGAAAATATTTTTTAAGTTAGAATATTTGCTAATTTTTTTATTTGCTAGTTTATTTTTATTTTTATCTTTTTCCTTCTTTAAAAAGGAACAACCAGAAAAAAAATCCTTGATTACTGCTGGAGAAACTTCAGTAGCCATCCATTGACATATTTAGGATGGAACATCAGAGACTAAAGCATACCATTAAAAATTATAGTCACTGAGGTACTTAGAGGAAGGGTAGCAAAACTGCTTCAAGAACCTCCCAAAATCTCGCTCAATTTGTGTTGTCAATATTTAAGCTTATTGTATTGGAAGGCAGTTGATGTGGGTACAATGAATCGTAAGAATCCCATACAAAAAAGAAGAGGCAAGGTCCAAGGAGTTCTATAAATGATTTAATCACTTGTGAACTTGTGTTTCAGTTTTAGCTGACATTGGACCTTTACTATGTTCATGGCAACCTCTTTTCTGTGTTGATTAGCTGATATTGAACTGGTTCGGACTTAGACTTGGTATTTAGTAAGTTTGCAACAAAAGTGGACTCTTTAAATGGAATACGGGGAGTAGTTCTAGTAAGACTATGAGCATCAGAAGATCTCAACAATGACTATGTGTAGCCTCTGAATTTATGGGTGGCCCAAGACCCATAGAACTCAAAAAAGGGGGCACGGGCAAGAGGAACTACTACCTTTAGAAGATCTTCTATTTGTCCCCCTTCAGAGTAACCAGATAAATCTAACGACTGAATACCTTCCACACCAATTGGGAATTATTCTTGTTACTGGTACAACAGAACCCCCAACCCACTCTCTCCCAACCCACCTAACATAGAAGGGAAGAAAATTCAAGCATAATGTTTCAGCTAATCTGACACAAAGTGACAAAGAAAACCAAAGGAATGAAAGAGCACCAAAATGAATAATTGACCACCAGACTTCGCAGATAAAGCCATAACAACAGCTCCATCACCTCATCAAGTTATCCAACATAAAAACAGCAGTACAAGATGCAATCACAAAGAAGGCATCCTCTGGAGCATTCCCAGCATGTCACATTCAACCCATACACAGAATCCCATCTGACAGGTGTTTCCTCATAACATAAGTCTCTTACCAGATTTAAGATCATTCTAGTTCCACAAACATATTGGAAACTTGTAAGAGAGGCAACCTCTTTGGAATATACAACTGAAATTAGCCCTTCCTGTAAATGAGTCTCCACGCCACAAATTCAGATTATGATAAATCGGTGACATATATCTTTGAATCCATGTGCAATTGAGACAATTAGCTGATTCTAACTTGCAAATCATATGTTTGTTTTGGAGATCAAATGCACAATATTACTGTTTGAGAATGAAAAGTCGAGGGCAAAAAAAAAGTGAACTAATAACTGCTGTCCCTAATAAAAAAAACTCTTATGTGTCATTTTACAAAAGCAGAAATGTATATGAAGTTTACAAATCAAGAGACAAAGCATACACAAACCAGAAAAGAACCCTCTTAAAATGTTTTGAGTTGTACCGTTGAAAACAGAAGACCAGGTCCACTAGTCGAATCTAATGTGCAAAATCACATATTTGTTTTGGAGATCAAATGCACAACCTAATTGTTTGAGAATGAAAATTGAAGGGCAAAAATGGAATTAGAAAATGCTGCAAGGATGAATCTCATGCAGCAACAATTATTTTGTGTCTACAATGTCAGGTAAGCTTTAGTAAAGAAAAATAGTGAACTCAAACTGCTTTCCCTAATAAGAAGATACTTTATGCCAGATTACAAAGGCAGAAATTTATATGAAGTCTTATTTATCAAGAGAGATCAGTTACAAACTGGAGAAGAATCCTCATAAAATGTTTCGAGTTGTACCTTCGGAAACAGAAGACCAGGTCCACTAGTTGAATCAATCATTAGTACCTCCACATCATTCTCAGAACTGTCACCATCAATGCCTTCAGAATACCGATACTTAAAGGGAATACACCTGTCAATAACTATCGGTCAATATACAGGGTCGTAGTTCATATTTACTTCCTTGATTCACATACAAGAAGTCATCAGTTAAAATGAGCAGTAATGATCATCGCAAATCACGTACGTCCAAAAAAAGTAATCAGCAAAGGTTCCAAAGTATCTTTAAAAGGAAAAGGTCCTCTTTTTAATCACATTCACATAACACCAAGAAGCTCTCAGAATTTGCGCGCATCTTTCATTTTTTGTCAATCTTCTATAATACATGTGATTTCTAAATAAAAATAACATTCTTACTGAACAAACTCATGTCCTATTTGAACAGTAAATCAAAATCTATTTAGCTCTACTATTCAGGGTTAATATCCAAAAGGTTCTCCTTTCCCTCATTAATACAAATCGGAGTAACATCATCAAGTCCACGGACATCACCAATCCAAATCAAAAAAGAACTATCCAATAGTACAGCATTATACCTGGACCAAGATCTCCCCGTTGGTATGATTTTATTAATCTTCTAACTGTAAGAGAAAGTACTCCCTCCATCTCACATATATTGGTCACCGGACAAAAACACGTGGATTAAGGTCTGATAATAAAAACATTCACTTTTAGTCTCCTTTCCATTCATACCCTTATTAAATAATAGTTTGACTCTTAATTTCTTGGCTCACCTTGCAAACAAAGTTGAAGGGTAGGGGTATAATGAAAAAATAAACAATTAATATTCCCTAAAACTTGAAGTGGCCAATATCTTTGAGACATCCCAAAATGGAAAGTTGGCCAAGAAAAATAAGGTGGAGGGAGTAATTCAGTATAATCTATTTTTAGCAAGTTGTATTTTAGGAGATTTTGTAAAATTCTAGTACGTCATGGTTTTACTAATTTTTTCTTTTGATAAATGAGGAAATGTCATTAATAAGAGAAGAAGATACAAATCTGGCGGACAAGAAATTCACCAATATAAAACACAACAAATACACAATAGCAGTTTTTCAATCTCTAGCCAAATCACCCAAAGCCAAGCCCTGAAGAGCACCAAAACTCCTAGCCCAACGAGAAGACTGCACAATGATCTCCCACAACAACGGAAGCGGTAACTCTCATTTTCTGAAAATTCGAGAGTTTCTCTCAATCCAAATGTTCCACGACACATTAAACACAGCACAACCCCATAACAAAGAAGCATCCCTCAACCGACCAAAACTCAAATCTCTAATCATGCAAAACTCCACCACACCACGAGGCATAACATATAGAGCCTACCTTGTATCTCATACAGTATATTTCAAAGACTCCGAGCCGTTGAGCAATGCATGAACAAATGCTCAAGAGACTTGCTAGCCCCCATACACATAACGCACACATCCGGAGAGATATACATCTTTGAATATCTCCTTTGTCGTCAATCATTAGTATTCAAACGATCAAAGACCATTAACAAAGCAAAGACTTTGTATTTGAATGGAGCCTTGGACTTCCAAATGAAATGGTAAAGAGAAAAGTCAAACAGTAAATGTGGATGAAGAAATTTAGAAAAAGACTTGACAGAAAAAGACTCGATCTTTCAGGAACCCAAATTCGACGATCGGATTGAAGTTCCAACGGACAAAAAGAAAACAAATGTAGCAGTAAATTTGCAACCGACATGGACTTCTATCATTAAGATTCCTCACAAAATGAAAATTTCAAGTCACGTGACCCCATCCCGAACAAGAAAAGCAGCAATAGACGCGTTATAAAAACTAGAAAACCGAAATAAGCGAGGAAAAGAGACCTTGAGAAGAAAGTCCCTGTCCGGTGATCCTCCAAAAAGCGGACTCGATTCTCAACCCCGACCTCATAACGAACATGAGGAAAGAAGAGGTGAAAACAACTAGAAATGAACTTTCAGAGATTGGCATTCGTGGTGAAAAGACTAGCAAATGCATCCCACCTATTATGGTTCACAATAAACTTGCTTCGAATAACTCTATGCCATAAAGAATCCTACTCTAGCGGAAAAACATCATAACCACTTACGAATCGGAGCAATATTTTTGATAACCAAGTTCCCGAGCCCTAAACTTCCTTGGACCTACTAGCCTTCTTCCAAGCCACTAAATGAGCCTTACTCTCCTCCCTGAACCCACACAACAAAATCGGCGCATTATCCCCTCTAATCGCCCTGCCGGTGGGTAACTTGAACAGTGATATACCATTAATGAGAATACTAGACAAACATGACTCAACAAGAGTAACTCTCCCCCCTAAAGAAAAATAAGCACCCTTCCACCAAGCTAGCCTTTTTGACACCTTTTTAATAACCGGATCCCAAAACTTAGTCGCCCTACGATTCCCACCTAAAGGAAGTCCAAGATAGGAAAAAGGACAATTCATAACACAACACTCCAAAAGATTAGAATATGATGTATGGTTGGGAAACAAGTCATCCACTTGGATTAAATTTATTTATGACGTCACTCATGGTTATACTATATTAGGATTAAATTTACTTAAAAACGTACGCTCGGGGAACAAGTCATCTAATTGGATTTATCGGGTTCATACTCATGAATAACATTAATCCATTATTCTTCATGGTATCTTAACGCAGCAATTAAGACAACGTAGTAACTCAACCTGCTACTTCTTTCGTTTCTCTTCTTCTACCTCCTTGATTTCCCATATATGCTCTTGATTTTGCGGCTTCAAATGAAGAGAATCTTCTGTGGCCCCATCTAATTTCGGTACTACTTTCTTTCCTTCACCTTAATCCATTCGGCCTAATAAATCGTGCTTAGTTAAGATTGATGCTATTACAATTCCTAGCATGTAATAGCAAGAGCCTACATTCATGTGCCCCAACCATCTTAAGCAAATTTGAATACTCCTAATTACTTGAAACTCAATAATCAAAATGCTGTCATATGTTCTAACCATAGTTATTAAAGGCGCGCCTAGGCGCAGGGCTCTGCCGGGCGCATGTTTTGGCCCTTGGTAGGGCTAGGCCAGGCGCTGTTCCTCGGGCGAGGGTTTAGGCACGCCTTTTCCCTAGGCGTGCGCCCTCTTCTTCTTTCCGGCAACCCTCCAGGCAGGTTTGTTGATATTTTTTTTCGTTTCGTTTCTGTTCTGGTTCTCTTCTCATCTTCTCTTCTGTTCTTCTTTTCTCTTCTCTTCTTCTTCTTTCGTTTATGTCCTCTTCTTCTTTCGTTGCTGTTTCTCTCTTCTTTCTTCCCTTCTTGGTTTAGTTTCTGTCAATCCTTAGGTTTCTTCTTCTTTTTCTTTTAGTTCTGTTCTGGTCAGTATTACTCACTAGTGACTTAATGTCTTTTTGATCAGTGTGAGTACTTATATCTTCAACAAAAGATCCGGAATGGAGTTATTGTTCTATTGTTGATCCCACCGGCAAAGACAAGAACAAGCTTCAATGTTTAGATGTCATTTCCTGATTGGTTGCATCTTTTGAACATCTTTTTTCTATTTATGACTAATAGTGTTGTTTTCATTCACTACTTGAATTTAATATATTGCTTATGTTGATGTTGTATATGACTATATTACTCTTTTAATAAATTTTAAGCATTTTTGTGCGCCTTGTAGCTCGGGCGCGCGCCCACCTTGCGCCTTGGTACGCCTTGAACCTTTAATAACTATGGTTCTAATGGGCTGTCTTACTCTTCTATCAGGATAATCTCCATGCTTCACTCCAGTCTTCATGTGGCTCCCCCTCCCCCCTCCCTCCCCTGGGCCTGTAATGGAAAGTAGTGTAATCTATTTTTAGTAAGTGGTATTTTAGGGGGAAAAATTATGATATCTTTACATTTTCTTGTACTCCAAGTTTTTAGCAGCTATGTTACGAGTCAATGTGGTTAGAGCATATGCTTGGAGACGAAGCCATCTGCTTGTACACATTGAGTCCATGCTCATAAAGAACATTAAATGTTCTATTATTCTTGAGTAGTCTAAGAACATATATTTTACAATTCATGTGATCTACCAGAAGTGTAAAGTTTGCACAAATGTAGGTACATGCTTCCAATACTTTTTTTATTTTCAATAAAACAGGAGATATGATGAAGAAAAAGGGCACACAAAGGGATACGATATCTGGCAGAGTAAACACGTGGCAATATATACATGACGAGCAGAAAGAGAGGAGAGAAAAAAAAGAAACAATGACAAAAAGACCAAATGCCAATTCCCCCCTACGCAGGACCACAAAACATCCTCATCGTCTTTCGACCACAGAGATACCGTCAACACGACACACTCCCACTGTGGATCAAATGGCTATACTTCTAATTTCACGTCTTGAATATCTTTCGATCCAGATGCACCAAAACATTGCAAAAGTGACCAATTACAAAGCGTTCTCCCTTTGTTCCCATCACCAAAGTTCCAATCCACTTTGCAACTTCTCCGCTGTATGAGGGCTGACCCAAGACTCGTATACACACCCCAAGGAAATGCCCCAACAACAGCCAAGTCAGCTTACAGTCAAAAACACGTGCAAATGTACTTCACTAGCCTGCACAAAGAGCATAAAATCCAGACTTACCACTTTATTAGGTTTTCTTCTTTGCCTAATAGACAAAGGAGTATTTGAAGTGCCTGATAGAGAGTCCTTTCACTCCAAGTGCACTTATCAATAGAAGAATTAGAAGGGAAATTACCCCAGGATACCTAGTAGTTCGTTAACTTCAGCTCAATCGGATTTCAAAAGAAGAGGAAGACAATCTGAAGGCTTAGCACCCACCCATTCTGGATGTGAAATATTTACTGTTAATCGCTTATGCCAAAGAGACGTCAGTCCAAGCCAGAATTGCCATAACGTTTCATCGATCACCATGAAAACTAAGTTACTCAAACCAAAGCCACCAATCAATGGCCCAGCACATACACACCCAACTCATCGAATATTCCCTCTTACTGTCACTGACCCTCACCAAAGAGTACCTCTCACTACACTAAAGTAGAGGCCATTTTGATTAACATTTTATGCACAGGTGAGACAAATAATACATAGGATAAAGAAAGACCAAATCATAGTTATTTTCCCACCCAGGAAAAAGAAATCCCCTTTCCCCCATCCAAAAGCCGACTCATCTTGTCGAGAAACCTGGTGCTAGAAACTAGAAAGATAATGATATAGGATAGCCAAAAAAGGGCATCCCAAGATAACAAAAAGGAAAATTATATACTCTGCACCCCCTCAAAAATGACACATGAATGGAAAGTCGGCTCCGACTAACATCTATTTCTTTTACTTGATTGAACAAGTTAACTTTAAGACAAGAGATGTGCTCCAAAATGTTAAGACTGTCTAAATATAATGAAGCTTTCATTTTCTCTTTCAGATCATGCAGCTACTATGAAGCAGCAAGATGCTATGCTGTGTAATTGTTAGTAATGAAGAAACACAATCTAACAGGAGAACAGCTGGAAGTACATCCCAGGCATAGCAGAAAAGGATTCGTGTAGCCGACCCCAAGTGATTGGGACTAAGGCTTTTTGTTGTTGTTTGTTTTCATCCTAGTACTATAAGAGGTCTTTCATCAGCTTAAATATAAGCTCCAGAATTCAATGTCATTTACTCAAAAGACGTCCCAAAATAAAAACTGGAGAGAAAAAGTAAGCTAGACATGGATGGATACAAGATTTCAATTCAGAAAGGACCAAGTTTGGGACCAAGTCAGTATGGCAAGGAAGCTAAATAGGTGTAAGACTAGTACTACGGAAAGCCCCGGAAAAATGCTAGGGAGCATTCACTTTCTTACACTCCTATTCTTAGACCATCTGAGAGATAAAAATTCAAGAGAAGTTTGGGTTTTAGAGGTTGACCTATTAGTAGCTCTGTAAAAGAGACTTTCAACCAATGATATGCTCTTTCCATTTCAGACATATAATCTACATTTGAAAGTCAAACTTTTAAGTTTTGAACTTAAATTTCTATTTTTTTTAATTATACTAAAGTTAGAAGGGAAAAAAAAGTCTAGAATATGCGAAAACTATCATATTTTGAACAAGAAAGAGAAAGCTTTAGGGGAAAAAATATATTTATAGCTTAATCTTTGAAAGTGGATTCGTTGAATGAAATAACCCAAAAACGAATTGCGGACTCTTTGCCCGCTACGGAGGGAATATATATAAGGAACATCACAAGCTTACTTCCAAAAACACCCCCCCCCCCCCTCCCCAAACCCAGATGAAAAGAACAATAAGGAAATAGTTGGCGGCTGTTTGTCGCAGTACAAATAATTACTCTTCTCAAAGCTCTGTTTTTATTTTCATGTGCAACTGCATTATGCATTACGCTGATTACATTGAACAACAAGTAATCCTCAACCCCACACCAATGCATCACATCCGGTGTTTTCTCGTTTCGTTTTCTTTGGTGCAGGCATATAACAGAAAGATACTTTCACCATCAAATTACGTCTTTATCCATAACCTCGTCCACAAAATCATTACCAGTGCTTCAAGATGATGTTGCTGGCAAAAACCAAACTCCCAAAAGGGTCATTCTACAAACCCACCTGCCTGTCAACACCACCGCTCAAATTCAATCATAATAATAGTAAAATAAAAAAGCCCATATAGAATCTGGGCAAAAATGTATACACATATAAAGAGAGATCTCAGCCTAAAGAAGACTCCCCCAATATGAGGGTTTTTTACTGAAAAAAGGAAAGGGGGATATTTGAAGATTGGGATTTTCAATCAATGAGGAATATTCCTACAGTTACCCATCAAGCATTTCACATAAACAAACAAAAATTCAATTGAGAGAAAATGGCTAAACATATACTGTCCAATGAGAGAGAAATGCATGCATATATAGAAAATACGAGAGAGAGAGGGGGTACCCGGCGATGAGGCGGCAACCGTCCTCATAACGCTGCTGATGACGACCAGTGCGGGCCACTATTTCCGACATTTCACTTTCATATAAAATTAAATCAAACACCTTTAACCATTTCTCTCCCTTATATCAATATCCCCTTTTTCTTTTGTCAGAATCCAACCAAACCTCAACCCCTTTAACCTTTTTTTCCAAATGCTACTGCTGCTTTCGATTTACTGATGAATTGGAATTCGAACCCAAATTAAATCCACATTTCATTTTTTTTTGTCCTCCCTTCTTCTTCTCTCTTCAACACAATGTGTCATCTCTATCCCATTGATTCATTCTTAGTTTTAACCTTTTTCTTCTTCTGCGGAGAGAAAGAGGAAAAGAGTTCTCCAGAGATTGAACAAGAGAGGGTAGCGCACGGATCGGAGTTTTGTGTTTTTTTGGTTTAGAAGGAGTCAATTATATTAATTTTTTAATTTTAATTTTTTTTTCTTTTTAATTCACGAGTTCCTTTGGTATTTTCTTTTAAATTTTGGAAAATGATAACAAACACCCTATTTAAAAAGAAACGTTTTTGTGCTGGCCAAAAATAATTATAGACATTTACGTATTGTTCTAGTTTTAATGTATTTGTACTTTTTATTTTCGGTTTATTAAACTTAATTCTTAAGTGTTTTAATTTTCTTGTGATAAATATTTTACTAAATTAGAGTGACATATATTATTTTTTTCGTAAACATTTAGTGAATAGTGTCGTTCGACTAAAGCTACTTTTTTGTAGCGTTTTAATTCTTGTTATTTTGATTTTCTTGGAATAAATGCTTTATATAGAATAAAAATTAACAAAAAAATTAATTTTCTAAGATCATTGATGTAATTGAATAAGGTCGTGACGTGATTGCGCGATAACATGATATTTCAAACTCATATATTTTTATGTTTATGATATATATGCAGCAATACACTTAGGCGTGAAAATTATGGGGTGATGTTTTAGATTTGTTACTTATTCAAAATGTAGTAGTATAGAAAAAACATAAAGGAAAATTGTGAATTTGTTATGTGAAAATTTTATAAATATAATTTAGGGAAGTCTTTAAAAATCCTACTTTTTTTTTCTTTTGTTCCAAAATAAGTATCATGCTATCGTGCAACGACATCACGACCTTATAAAAGAAATATGTGAATTTGTTATCTTGTTTTAATATATTTTTAAAATTGTCCAAGTGAGCTAAACTGCGTTCAAAATATATTTAAATAATATAGTAAAAAATTATTTTTGAAATGAAGGATATCTTAAAGTTGTCCAAGATTTTGATGGTTAAAAATAAAAGATAATATTCAACTAGTTTAGAGTTGAGAGATACCTTAATAAGATATATTTTTGTTTAATATATCTCTTATGAAATCTCTTTAATATATCTCTCATAAAATCTCTTTAATATATATATATTTTTAATATATCTCTTTAATATATTTCTTTTTAATATATCACTTATAAAATGTCTTTAATATATCTCTTACTCTCACTATAACTTCAACTTCACGAATTCTACATCGATTGACCGTTTTAAAAATGAAATTACTCATATTTTACGAAAATTTGAATGGCGATTTATCAATTTAAAATTTTCCCTTATTACTTCTCTCTCCCTCCCTTTTAGTTGTTTCTATCGTAACTTTTGTATTATCTTTTTCTTTTACGCCTTTCACCTCTTATAAGTAGACGCTAAAAAAATATATATGTTGTTAGCATTTAATCTGAAATTGCTCTGTTACATATGTAAAAGGTTGTCAATGACCTCCTACACCTTTGAGGTCATGGGTTCAAGTTCTCCAACACAAATTTTAATAGAACAATCAACATTTTTTTAGGCTATAAGCGAGAATATGGGGTTTAAATTCCGATGCAATCACTTGGCAACGGCTTTCTTGTGAGCAATAGTAGCAGTAGAACCTGTGAACCAAATGACACATATCGTGATTTCATTCGGGCTCTTATGTATCAAAAAGAAAATCAATTAGAAAGGTTGTAGAATTAACGAATAATCACTTTGAAAGTAAATTTTGAATCACAAGCGGTCATGCAGTAATACTTTTCAGAATAACAAAGTTTTCACAGGATAATAGTTATTATTAATGAAAATCCCTCTATCCGTTAACGAATATCCTGTTTTTATATTTTTAGGTCAACATTTTACTAAATTTTGACAACTGTTTTACCAGAATTGGTTTATTTTCGAAAAGTTATAAAAAAAAATTATTGATAATATACTAATGTGTTTAAGAAGAGTGAAATTTTAGAATTCTATTTTTTTTGTTAATTTATTAATATGTTTAAGAAGATTGAAATTTTAGAATTTAAAATATAGTAAGTTAGTTTATACTACGATATTTAAATCTTTCTCTTCTTGACATTAAATATTTTCAATCGATTCATGAAACAAATCACCGATCTTTAAACCTTCATAGAAGGGGCTTTTATGTTTGGATCACGAATTCAATATCCCAACATATGGTTATAAGGTTGATACATGACTCATACATGATCGTGAATGTGATATCACAAATCATATCGTTCCATATCACTTTTCATCTACTATCTCTATATCTATACCCTATAACAAATAATATTTTTAGTACCCCAAAATTTATTTTTCATCACTCTCATCGGATTAACAACTTCTTGAAGATTGAACTCATATCCACATAGGACAACCGTGTATTTCAACGCAAAAAATGTGTGGCTCCCTTGCACTCCCCCACCGACAACCTTGTTTAAATATGTAATCATTCCCTCTTCCATAATCACTGTATTGTTTGCCCATAAAAGAGGGATATATTTTTTTATTCTCTTCGCCGAATCTCCAAAGCCACAGACAATCCCTACGAAACGCGAAAAGACAATCCCTACGAAATGTGGAGAGCTATTGACCGAGCTTTAACTCCGATCGGACAAACCACTACTAAAAAAAACCCGATTAGCTACGGAAAACCGTTGCTATTTACTATTAGCGACGAAAAGGCTCCGTCGCCTTCCGTCGCTAATTCTTCGTCGCTATCAGCGACGGAGCCCT